>JAQIWF010001089.1:0-13452 GCA_034694965.1 Ceratozetes gracilis | reverse complement strand
CCGATATTTAATTTTTCTGTCATTTTGATTTTCTAAAAAACTAAGCCGAACACCTCCCTGGATTTTTTATATATTGTTTAGAATTAGCTCGGCTATATTTTAGATATTTTAAAATATTGAATTTCGTGGAACATCATGATGAAAAAAAATTCCAAAAATTTTCAAACTAAATTTTTCCACAATGGGATTTTTTTTAAATTAATTTTTATATGCAATGGGTAGTTTTATAATTGTAGTATTTTTAGGTAAAGATTTCAAAATTTTATTCAAGATACTTTTCGAATTATGAGCTTCCAAATATTTGAACTTTGGCGACCCCTCGCCGTAATTTGGTAATGGGTCAACTTTGAAAACAGAAAATTATAGCTTTTTCATCAGAGAATCGAGCTCTGTCTGGTTCTTCTCAGTTAGAAGGTCGAAAAATAAACAGACTCAAGCAGGAGAACCTTGCCAAGTTCTTTTAATAAAATTGTTGGAATCTAAATTAAAATAATAAAAGGATATAAAATGAGGACTTTTCTATAAGGATGGGTTTAAATCAATTTTTTTATGTGCTAGATACTTTTATTAATCAAATTTATCCTTATTAATTGAAAAATATTGCCAAATGAGATGACAAGTATCTTAATAAATTTTTGGGCGAATCTTTAGATTAAATTGATTAAATTTATATTTTGGCAGTTAAATATTTAATAAATTTATTAAATGTTTAATCCGGACATCACTAATAATCGGAAACAATTTTATTCTATTCTCATTAATATTTGAAAGCTTTCATACAATGTATAAAACAATTGAAATATTGTTTCAAAATCAAGTTAATTGATTCATATTTTATATGCAAAATAAGCTAATCTTTCCTTTGGATTTTTAGATGGTCAAAATCGGTATTTAGAGTGAACATATGCCGATAAAATTTACCATGTCATAATCTACTTTTAAGGCGGAAAATAATCATGCTGAATATCAGGGTCGGCCATCCAACTCGAATCTCAGGGTTGAAGAAATACCCTTCCCTGGGATTTGAAGACTTCGAAAAGACCAGTGTTTGTTCATAGAGATAATGTTAAGATTGTTATAACCTGTGGTATTCCGTTAATACCCTTCCCCTATAGAGATTTCCATTCCGAACAAAAAGAGGTTTTCTCCTGAGATTTCTTTTCGGATTAGTGAAGAGTAATTGAAAAGCATTTGTTGATTAGTTTATTCATTAGAATCTATAGATTGATATTTAATTGGATTATATGACAAAATATTGGGAAATAATTATAAGATTGCAAATGAAAAACAAATAAAAACTTAGATTCAAAGAATTCAGTCAAAGGTATGGACTCTAATGACTCTGATTTTGTTTTGATTGACGAAAATAGTGGCCGAATAGTTGCCATTATAGTAGAGTGAAGTGGAGAAGACTGTAATCACTTTACCATTCATTTGGAAGCGATATCCGTTGTGAACCACTTCGTGACCTCTTATTATATGCTGTATATCATTGTTTTCTAAGAACTTATTGATTGCCTGTTCCGAGTAATAGAAGCCTGTTCCTCTTTTTATATTCGACAAAAATCCGTTCATATTTTCTTCCACTTCTTTTCTATCAAATGATGACAATTGTCTGAACTCTTCGTCACCCATCGGGTCATTCCATAAGACTTCCCAAACTGGCGGCGACTCATTTTGAGGGTCTGGCAAAACTATGGGCGCCATTCGTAATACTTCTATACTATTAGTTGATGTGGGAATTCCTCCGTGAGAACAGAATAACTTATTGTCGACCACCGCAGCGATTGGTAACCTATCGAACACTTCATTTATGGCATTCCATAGCTCTTCGTTGTAACCCTCTTTGCATTCGGCAGCGAAAGTGAACTGTTCTTGCATTGAACGCACCTCGTGATTACCCCGAACCAACCAGAATGTCTTCGGTGCTACCAATTTGAGGGCAAATAAGTAGATGACACACTCAACACCAAATTGGCCCCTGTCCACTATATCGCCAAGAAAGAGATAATTACATTCACTAAGAAGAGGAGACATCCGCCAGAAGTCGTGTGCGTATGTCATCAGATCTTTAAGATTTCCGTGAATATCACCAAATATATAACAAGGGGTTGAGATCCTCAACACTCTCTCTTCCTTCTCAAACAGTTGTCGGCATTTCTCACAGATAGTCATCAATTTTTTGATCAAAATCTGTTTTGAGGGATACAACCAATTGGTGAGCAATTCATTGTTATGAAGGTCAGACGTTTCAAAGCGGAGTCTTCGCACTTCATTCAACTTATTGATCAATTCTGTGGCCAAATCTAAAGTCACGACTTCTGGTAAATCTGTTGCAAATTCAACACAACCTTTCGACAAAAGTCTGTTCAAATCGATATAATTCAAAACTTCGCCACTTTTGGACATTCTATACACCAGTCTTGAGAGCCGGTACTCTCTTCTACGACAAGTGTCACAACAGCTGTCATATTTGTTAAGCCTAACCATTGCCACTGACAAGAGATCGCTTTTCTCGTCTGCCATTAACTTTATTACATGCTTTAGTGTAGATCCGGGCGCTCGAAATAGACCGGATGTTCCACGAAATTTGAGGCTTGAAATGGCTTTAATGAATTCTTTTAAAGATATTCTATTGTTAGAGCCGTGAGCTTTGATTATCTGAGTGGCCTGTGCTTCGACTGAACCCTTTTTGATATCATAAGTGTTTTTGTGCGGCGAATTCGGAAGTCTTTGAATGTCGACAATCATATGACAGATATCTGAATGGGAGAGATAGCCATCTGAGTCAGAGTCATAGAATCTCATGACATAAGTGAGTCGAATGGATGACTGTCCTCCATGTTCAGTGGCCTGGTCCATTGCAGCCAAACCTAACAACAGTTCATTGAAGTTAAAGTAAGATCTCTTCCGACTATCGAATGCTCGAAACGTTGGATTCAAATTGTTTTCACTTATTTTTAAACCAATTTTTCGTACGAATAGTTTGAATGAAGTGAATGTCATGTACTGAGAAGGATAGCAGTGTTGCAGAAACAGGTCATACAATCGAAGAATGTCTTTCTCAGCAAAACAGGCGCTTCTAATCATAATCTGTTCATTTGTTGTACAGATAGTCGGGTGATCGCAATAGTCTCTGAGGGCATCTTTAGTGTCATATTCGACTCTTTTGTAGAAATTTGTGACGTTTTCATTCCTAATCCAAGATCTAACCCACAATTTAATTTCTGGTCCCCAAAAGCTGTCCGAGCCGTCAATGATGTGCTTAACGGCATTCCATTTATACTTCTCATCATTTAAACAACATTTGGATTGTTTCGGATCTTTCGGAATACGAACAAAGAATGTAAATCGTGTCACAAAATTTGAGGTCTGAGTCAATTGAATTCGCAATATGTTTATAATTCCTCCGCCCGTTTTGAAGACATCCGATTTGATTCCTATCTTTTCAAGCAATTCACGAGCGGCGAGAGTCCACGAATCGTTAAACCGAATTGGAATCGATGGCAACCAAAGACCTTTAGACAAAACATTGGAAACACAGATCTTGTCGTGACGTTCGCAATGAATCAAAAGATGACAAACATTTGTCACCAACTCTTCGGTTTCCTTTACTTCTGTTGTACTCTTCTTTTTGTTATTAGAACTCTTGTCTGAATTAGAATTACTTTCTGGGAATCCAATACTAGATTTGCTGTCAAGTCTTGGAATCTTATTCTGTTCTGTCATTTTAAGTGATACCAAACTATGATTATCTCAATAAATATTTGGCAATCAGTAAAAGTCATTCAAATTGATTAATACACTGAGAGATACGCGCTCACAATATTACCAAAGTTGAATAAAATAAAGAATCAAGGGAAAAGGGAATATCCAGAGATAACAATCAAAATCCTGAGCGGTTCGTGTTTTGACTGCTTTTTTATTTTTGAATTTAATTCAATCAAAAGTTACTTCAAATGATGGCCTTATCTTACATTTTGTTCACTTTATTCTTTTTGGAAGTGTTAGCGCAGGACATCTGCCATGAGAAGAGTTTAGAGATACATGAAGTGTTACGGGAACAGAATCAACTCTTCCTTTTTATGAAAAGAGGAAATGTTTATATTGTAGAGGACTTTGAGTGGGACGGCACAAACTTCGTCTACTCAAATATTAGTTTCGTAAATCCAAGAGCTTTTCCTTCAGATTTGAAGCTTATTTTTTCAGCAGTATTCCCAGGAATTGGTAAAGGTATTATTGCCATTAAATGGGGAACGGTAGGTGATCTACCTTTGGCTTATCTTATGCTCATTTGTAAATTGTGTCCAAAAGGTTGATTCAATCGATCAAATGCTCGCATATGTGCTGTCCGTTAATGCCAAGGGAGACATGAAGTGGAATGAAATTAATATCAATCTCTATAAGTGTGGCTCAAGAGTGGAACCTTTACGCCTGTGTTCCCTCTTCGCTAAGTTTCCAGAAGAGGACATGCATAAGCAAATGCTCTCACTCTCATCCTTTCCTGTTTCTATTGATAAACTTCCCGAAAGAGTATTCGTCTATTATAAAGGTATAGATTATTCCATTAAACTTTGAAATCCAAGTCAATCGTCTTAGTGTTTCCGTCTGTTCCCACTTTTACTAATCATTCGCTTATTCTTCTTATTACCATTTGCTTGTAATAGAGGTCAAGTCTCAAAGACCAAGAAGTCCGTATAAAATGAAGCGATATATTTATGTGAAGAAGACCATGTCTATAGACAATTTGCACCAGGTCGAATGGGTAATCGACAACTCAACCGGTGCTAAATGTGATGATCTTAACGGTGTTATTATCAATGCGTCCTCAGCTTTGACTGAATATAAGCAAAATGGTAATCAATATGACTTCGATTGGATAGAGTTCTTCGGCACTCAATTTAATATACTTCGAGTGTCGGTCACCAAACAAAAGGTTTTAGAAGACATAAAATTACTGAAGACTGGGCTCATTACAGATCTGTTCGGATTACAGAAGTATTGTCCGCCAACCACTCAACTCTCTATCACTGAATTGGCGGCTAAATGGCTCAAGAAGTGCACTAAAGGCCGGACCAAATATTTTAAGGATAATTAAAATATTTGAATAATTGATTAATCTTTTAATTAGTTCCTATTATTCATTATTTTTGTTTAATTATTTGTTTATTTATAAGAATATTGCACTAAATTTGCAAAATTCTATCTTTAAATTGATGTTCAAACAAATAACACAAATATAAAACTTATTCTGATATTTCTTTTGCTCAGAATATTCCGATCTCTCAAACAGTACTTCTAATAATCTTGGTATCATCTGAGGAACCAATACTCCTCATCAACTTATTTGTCACTTCAGTTTACTTTACTTGTGATATGCTATTATTTATTTGTCTATATGAACATGGTGAAATAAATAAAATATAAATTAGAGATGAATTTTGTGCGCTTCAGGAATATTGAAAAAGTGATGTTTTGTTTGGTGTTTCTGTGACGACAACAGATGTAAGCAATCAATCATTTATTGCTCACATTTTAAGTCTTAATATTTTTGACATTTTTTCAATTCAATTAGAAATCAACGGATAATTAATGGATCAATTAGTTGACCACAAGAGCTGTAAATTGAAGTCAGTTTCGGCTGAGAAGTCAATTAAAAGAGCGATAAAGTGTCTAAAAGCGGGTCAGTTTGGATTGAGTTGTGGCCACTTTTGCATTGCTTTCAAACTGTCGGCCGACTCTTACAATGAGTTGACAAACAAATGGAAGTCCACTTTCTTGTATGCCTTCGACCGACACATCCATCACTTGGAGACATTGGCTGAGCCACAGGTAGTTATTACCGCTTTCGATGAGGCCATCGCTGTTCTGCCCGACTGTGAAGACCTTCACTACAATAAAGGCCTTCATTTCTATAAGTATTTGATTGTCTGAAGTGATTCGCAAATAAAACTTATTATCGATAGAAAGGACTGTCTATCAGACGCCGTGTCCTGCTTTCGGACATCTCTTACACTTAATCCGAACTACAATTTATCGCATTTATGTCTGGAAAACATAAAGAGTTCATCCATTCCTCGATGGCATTACATTATGATTAATGACATTCAAAGGAACACTGCCTTCAAGACAGCCATTTCTATTGCGGTCAGCAATGGATATAATACAGTCTTAGATATCGGCTCTGGTTCTGGTTTATTGAGGTATTTCCACATTATATCAAATTTTGATTGAAACCATTTTCTGGCCCATAGTTTATATTGTGTCCAATCGGGGGCTCATAAAGTCTACGCCTGTGAAGTGTCGCAAATGTTATACCATTTATGTCGGGATGTGCTTCAAATGAACAGTGCTTTCGATAAAGTGATTCTTTTCAATGAAATGTCCACTAATTTATGTATTCCTCAAATGATTGAAAAGCCGTACGTTTTTTCCTGTCATTTATTATTTTAGTGATTGATATAAACTATTCCTCGATTAGAATAAGTCTTGTGGTCACAGAGATATTCGATGCGGCCCTCTTTGGCGAACATGTCTTAAGTACAGTCTTCTCTGCTCTCAAGAACCTCTTGGATCCGAATCACGGATTAGTTATTCCCAAAAGAGCTAAAGTTTATGGCGTTCTTATAGAGAGCGAGGAATTAAGAGATTTATTTACTCTTAAAAGAAGACATTTTGGAAATATTTTCGTCTCTGAAGACGTTTCCATTTGTCTGGACTTCAATCAATTGAAATACACGACAATTAACTTAACAAAAGTCGATAAAAACTATTTGAGTGAAAGATTCCAAATAATTGATATCGACTTCAATGATATCTCACAAATCGAAAGACTTTTAAAAAGTGATTTTATTTTCAATATTGCCCTCAAATGTCAAAAAGAGGGAAAACTCGACGCAATTGGTATTTGGTTTGATCTGAATTTAATCGATGACATCCATATCTCAACCGAACCCCCAACTCAGCTAATTGGTTGGGAACAGGCTATATATCCGACTACTGTCCAACCAGTCAGTGTCGATAATAAAACAGAGGTTACGTTAAGTTTCTCTCTGAGTGAGGACTACTTAAAACTTGTTGATCTCAAACTTAATCCCAACCATTGTTTGTCTGAAGACAGAGTTATTAAAGTGAGTTCAGAACTCATGAAATATTTGAATGCAAACAATATTCACGAAAATTATATAAATGCTATCAAACAAGTGATCGAAAGAGAGAATATCGAGAAACTAATAGATATTAACTACTTTCCCGTTTCGAGTCTTAATTTCATTGACACCCAATCACTGAAACATATATTTGTTGTCACAGAAAGTAAGGAAAGTGAAGATAACATAAAAAAATTCCTCGAAGTCTGTAATCTGCAAATAAGTGAAAAATTGAATTTATTAAGTTTTGAAGATATGGTCGCGAAGAACGCATCCAATGAGAAGTGTTTAGTTATAACCGACTTTATCGAGACTTCTGGTCTCATCCGAAGCAATGTATTGGAAAAGTTGGCTTATCTTCACATTTATTCCTCAATTCCTCCCATTTTTATTCCATTTAAAATTGTCTTCAAAGGACTATTCATTCAAAGTAATGATTTGATGATTAGATCCCGACTCGTCTCTGACGACAACGTCCACGGATTCGAAATCAAGAATCTGCTCAATGTTTTTGAGGTATTGTTTAAGGATTTCCTAACTTTTATTAAAGTTTTGTCTACTTTCAGACGGAAACCCTTCAGAATATAGACGTGAAAAAACTGAAGTTTTCAGAACTGAGTAATAGTTTTGATTTATTGGAAATAAATTTGAATCAATTACTCAAATCGAAAGACGAGATTAACTTCGAACCAGAAAATCAATGTTCAGTAGAGATACTGAAAAAGGGAACAATTGATGCCATTCTTTATTGGTATGAATTGCATTTGACTCAACAAACTGTCATCTCTTCCCTTGAATTGGGAATGGAGTGGCACTCGACTGCCTTCGTCATCAAAGATTCTATTGATGTAAAGCCTAACGATTTGATAACTTTCTTCTCTTTATTCACAAATGGATTCTTACGTATTAAAGACTTCAGAATTAAGTCATAAATTATTTTTATAAATAAAGTTTTATTATAAACGCTAACAAAACGTTTATTTTATTGAATTTTGTTAATAGGATGACAACAAAGAGTGAGATTCAATGAAATGCAAATCTATTCTAATAGTCTTTTTTCTTCCTTTTGTCCCATTCGTCATGACTGGGCTTATTGGTATGCCATTCCGTTTTCGGCAGTGTTTTGCGCCGTTGGTCACTATCACCCGATTTCTTCTTTTTCTTCTCGTCTTCCTTTTTGCCCGAATCTTTACCAGAGTCTTTGCCCGAGTCTTTGCCCGATTCTTTACCCGAGTCTTTACCCGAATCTTTGCCCGAGTCTTTGCCTTTGTCTTTGTCTTGATCTACGCCCGAATGCTCGTGATCAGCTGTAGATTTGGTCGCGTCTTTCGAATCTGTAGTGTCTTTCTTCTCAGTCTGGTCTTTAGCGTCTTTTTTGGCGTCTTTTTTGGCATCACTATTGTCACTACTGTCCTGTCCGGTGCCATCTGCCAGACCCAGATTTTTGGCAGTGGAGAGCTGCTCATCGGTAAAGTTTGGGTCGAGACTACAGAATCTGGATGCTTTGTAACAGAGAGCACAGACGGCCACCACATGTATCTGACCATTGATCTCAAATTTGATGCGAACAAACTGATCACTTGAGGCCTGTTGACCGAAAGTGGCCGTATATACATAGCCCGGACGAGCGTTCGTTTCTGATTCCGTAGGGCTTTCTTTTTCAGCCATTTTTAAACAGTTCTCAAATCAAAAGATTTACTCAATTAGGAGACACTTGACATCAATCTAACTGTCAATTGACTTCAAATTTCAAAATTTTCAAATTTATGTCAATAATTGTCGCAAATTATCACGAGCATTCAAAATAAATATTATAGAATATAAGAATATAATCTATTTTGTAAACCAGAGTTTCTTAAATGTGTTTGATAAAATTATGAAATTGCCTAGATTATGCAATGAAACACCAATGATATTAATCATAAGTATAGTATAATTATTTGTTTTATATGATATTGAATTGAGAAAGAATTTTTATATTGGTGCTATTTTAAAAGTTTTGTATTGCATTAAATAATAAATTGCCCGGACAAAAAATAACTAATTTGTCTAATACATTTATTTACTCTTGTTCAAAGTTCTAAAGTTTTGACGATTTTGCGCAAAAGAATTCCAATTCTGTTTCTTATTTTTATATTCATTGAAATTCTTGAGGTGATGGCTGACCTGCCTTCCAATTCTGCGCAAATGTACCCGAGTTTGCCTCTATTGCTACTCAACCACTAAATCTTAAAAGATATTAATCTTATACTTGTTTATTAAAATTGAATGAACTTGTTTCAAATGAGTGATAAGCAAAAGGTGTGAAATAATTATATTTTTCGACAATTAATTGCATTATTTTTTCACTAATAGGTCGGAATGAAGGGCTTCGAAGCCATCGGTTTTGTCTCATTTGTTGTCGTCGTTCTTATAATATCTTTATTGACGACAATAACAAACCTGACGCTCATCTATAAACTAAAGCTCTTTCCAGACATGGAATTAATGGCTTTTATTAATGAAAATGTAGTGTTTAAGAGCAATGTAGATCTGGATCGGGTGCTTCTCTCCAAGAGCCAAATAAATGGTAGGTTAAATGACCCTTTCATAGTCAATCAACTATTCCTAATGTATTTTCAGGAATTTCCTCCATTTCTGGTGATTTAATCCTAGAGAGTGGAACCTCTGCTATAAATATCAACGACAATGGAATTCAGATCACTTCTGACAATGGATTCGAAGTCCGAACTAAAGATAGCGATAAACAGATATTTCCAATAGATTTCGGTTCGCTTTCTATTCCATCCATACCATCGCTGGCACTTCCCGGGGGAGCAAAAGATGTAAATAAAATACGATCCCCAACAGGAGAGGACCTAACCATACAATCGCATCAAAAAATAAAGATAAGAGGAAATGAAGGAATAGATGTGGAGAGTAAGCGCATTGAGATGGAGGCCCCCTCTCTCTTCTTCTCATCCCTCAATTCTTCAATAATTTTTGAGGCAAAAGAAGGCATTCATATAAATATGAAAATATTTAAAAGGATTATCGATAATAAGGAGTCAGCGACTGAACAGAAATTGCAACACAAGTTATGTGTTTGTGGCAAAACTGGAAGAATATTCCAGATTCAACTCAAACATCCAACCCATGGATGTGCTGACGTGCGATTTCCTGAATCTATTAACCCCTGCGTATGAGTATTGAATACGTGACTGATTTGAAATGATAGCAATTCTAGACTTAAATGTGTTGCTAACGCAGTGTCGGCACAATTGAGTCAATTAAATAGCTCTTCCTATTGCAAACTGGGAGCTCATTCTCATTGATAATACATATTTCAACTCATTTATACTTATATTCATATTTCACTAATTGTAATGTTTTGTAATAATTTGAAAATTAGCTCATATTAATAAAAGTGTGACCTAGCAATTGGGAGAATACGTCAATTCATTATTTTGCATTCAATACAGAATTAAAGAGAAACTAGTTTTGTGTCTCAAATTGGTATCTGAAACGAAAAATATATTTATCTTTAGGTTGGGTTAACATTTTTAATCACTTTTAAGTAATTATAAGATCTAGATCATTCATCATTGGTTCAACCCTTAAGAATGCATTTTCAGATTCCCCCCTCAGAGGCACACAATGATAGAAAATAATGCGATTTTGCGTATTCTTGTCACCACATCGACCTTCAAAGTGATTTGAAAAGACTTCATTCAGACTCACAATCCTTCAGATTTTGAATTATGAGAACTGATTTCTCCAATCATTTTATGGAAAAGAAATTATAAAAACTCGAATAATAGGAGAAATTTTGTTAATAATTAAGTCATTTATTAAATATCCATTTGACTGGAAAAAGGTAAGCGTTTAATGTTTTCCTCCTATTACTTGTTATTGACTTAATTTTTGAAATCAGTGATCATTACTACTAATATCCATCTGGATAAAATATGAATTGATAGAATTTGCTCAAGTTCACATTTTAAACCTGTTTTAACGATTTATTGGTAGATAAAATATCAAAATGAGTTCAAATTCGGGAAATAAACAAAATTCAAACTTAAATCTGGAGACCATTAACCAGAGGGTCAAAGCTATGGAATATGCGGTGAGAGGGGCCATACCTATACGGGCCACTCAATTGGCTAAAGAACTTGAGAGTGGAGTGAAGAAGCCATTCGATGAAGTGATTCGAGCGAATATCGGTGACTGTCATGCCATGAATCAAAAGCCCATCACTTTTTTCAGGTCTCACACATTTTGTCAATATTTTCCTTGAAAGCAAAGTTAGACCAATAGTGGAAAGGGTTTCAATTCAATTCTTAATTTATTCGATAGACAAGTTTTGTCGGGAGTGTTGAGTCCGACTGAATATCTTTCAAACCCCGATATTCCAGAAGATGTAAAGGAAAGGATCCGTTTATTACTGAATGGATTGGGTGGAAAATCTGTCGGCGCTTATTCTGATGCTTCGGGAGTGGAAATAATTAGACGACACGTCGCAGAATATATTGAAGAAAGAGATCAAATACCGAGCGATTGGCAAAACATAGTCCTAACCACCGGAGCTTCAGAAGGCGCTAAATCCATGTTGTCTTTTATAAATTCGGGTGCAAGTGATAGCATTCCCTCCGGTGTTATGGTTCCGATACCTCAATACCCTTTATATTCTGCCACAATCACTGAATTAGGAATGCATTTGATTTCCTATTATTTGGACGAAAAGAATGAGTGGGCGCTCAGTATTCAAGAACTCAACAGAGCTTTGAACGAAGCGAAGGATAAGTGCAAACCTAAGGCAATAGTTGTGATAAACCCGGGAAATCCTACCGGTTCTGTACTCTCTCGACATAATATTGAAGACATCATCCGTTTTGCTCAACAAAACAATTTAATAATAATCGCCGACGAAGTATATCAACACAACGTATGGAAAAGTGGCGCTCAGTTTCACTCATTCAAGAAAGTTATGCACGAAATGAATGTCAAACTCGAATTGGTTTCAATGATGAGCGCATCGAAGGGTCAGTCCTTCATTTGAGTCATTTATATACAAATTCTTACAACATTTTCAATGAATTAGGTTTTATGGGTGAATGTGGTCTTAGAGGCGGATATTTGGAAGTAATGAACTTTGATAATGATGTTAAGGCCGTCTTCTTCAAGATGTTGAGCGCAAGACTATGTGCTTCCATTTTGGGTCAAATAGCAATGGATTGTGTGGTCAAACCTCCGACCAAAGGCTCGCCTTCTTATGAACTCTTTGCTAAAGAAAAGCAGGAAGTCTTGGAATCTCTTAAAGAAAGGGCTAAACTAATTGCTGATACGTTTAACTCAATTCCTGGAATAGAGTCAAACCCAGTGGCGGGTGCTATGTATGCCTTTCCCAGAATTGTTTTACCCGAAAAAGCAATCAAAGCAGCGGAAGAGAAGGGACAGAAGCCTGACTTCTTCTATGCCATGACTTTACTGGAAACTACTGGTATTTGTGTAGTTCCAGGTTCTGGTTTTGGACAAATTCCAGGTACTTATCACTTTCGAACAACAATTCTTCCCCCGACACAAAAGCTCCAAAAAATGATGGATAAGTTCAAAGAATTTCACCTCAATTTTGTAGATCAATACAAATGAAATCAAACATAATAAAAAGTAATATTTGAAGGCCATAACCAGGCTCAATTTAATTTGTTGAGGGTTAAAACACAACTTTTCCTCAACCATTCCTGTTGTCAAATAAAAATTGTCCAAAAATGCTATGTATTGACGAAATGTATATTTTGTTGAATATTATGTAATAGATTCAAATAATTTTATAGTTAGGTTTATAGACAATGTTATCAATGCTTTTGATTATTATTCAATAAATAACTTTAAATAAAAGTATATTTTCATTTGATAAAATTTGTTCTACGTCATATAATTCCATAAGCACCAAATTGAGGTCCAAAGCTCGACATTTAACATGCGCAAACTTATAATATTGACATTATAAAATCTCTCACAAATATACTACAGTCCAATCCCGGTTTAAAAGAATTTGCGGTGCAGCAAAAATTTGTCTTTTAAACCGAATTTCTCTTAAATAAAAAGTCACCTAACATAAGGATAATTTAATTAGATATGTAAAATACAATGATTTCCGTATAAAAACCACACATTTATTAATTTTAATCTATTTATGATTGTTTCTAAATATTATTGGTCAATTTATTGATTTAATCAACTAATTTGTTAATTAGATACTGAAAATTATCTTTAAATGTTATGTCATTTTCAAACAATAAATAAAATGTTTAGCATTTCTATC
>JAQIWF010001088.1:0-13453 GCA_034694965.1 Ceratozetes gracilis | reverse complement strand
ACATGTAAAATGTTATCTGAATTCGTGTGCATTCATTGCATTCCGTTTCTAAATTCCTACCCTTTCGTGAAAACATTCTTTAATATTATTCTATATTGTGCAAGAACAGTATAGAACAGTAGATAAAATGAATGCCCAATGAAAATGTAAATAATGGGAATTCAGTAACATTTGATACACAATATCAGTGTTATATTAGTACTCATTTTTCACGATAACAATCATATAATAGCTTTCATTTATTTGGTATAAGTTTGAGGAAGAGTTGTGCTCACAATCCATAGGAAACATTGGGTTTTGACTCAACTGACGTTAACTTTATTACAATTCTTCGATAGTCTATCACTTCCTAAAGCGGTTGTAATGTTATTGGAGTTCAGTACTAACTCTAAGGCAATGTATTATACAAATTCACCAAAAATATGGGATCCAATCGTTTTTCGTTACGACGTTATTGTGCGACACATCGCCTCTTATTGTGTCGAAGCCATTGACGCACGTCTTCAAAGATATACCATTTATAACATAAATCTATGGCTGTTATAACACAATAAACATGACCAAGATCAACGTTAAATCATCATCCATTCAAATCCATAATCCTCTCAACAATATTAAAGTAAAATAAAGCTATAAATCGTCAAAAAAGAGAATCTGACCATAATCACTTTATTTATTGTCTAATGTCAAATTATCTAATCACTTGTTGATTAAATTTACCACCAATTTATGTGCAAGATCAAACTTTAAAGAATAGTATCATTTTCTAATACAATGTAATAGGTTTTGAAGGGGTCATTAGAATTCAGGTCATAATCGGGTATTTTTCAAGCCACTGGGAAATAAAGTTATGAGTCCCTGGTCATCATAGCATGTACTGAACGGCATTGAATTCCTGTATGGCTTCTATTCATAGCAATAACTAATTTTATTGCTCGCAATTTGAACCAAATATTTTAAAGTGAATTTTTTGACATTAAAATAAATCTATAATAAATGCCTCCGAAAGGAGTTATGGCCAGAAATAAGAGAAGCAAAGCATGTATTCTGTGTTCTAAATGTGAGAAAACAAGTGCTCTCTGCGAAGAGGGCTGAGCCAACTGACAATTTAAATTCACTTCACTCTCACCAAGTTAATCGAATATTTATTGAAATTATGAACATTTATTATGAATAAAAGAAATAATTTTTGTTCCCAAACAGAATAAATACATTTCATTATTATTGTTGTTGTTTTGCAAAGAAATGACTCCAAAATATGAAATAACTCGAAGAGAGCTTCAAATTAAAGGCTTTCGATCCGATTGACGAAAGTATCGGATTTCTAGACCCAGAAAATAGTGAATAAATAAATAAATCATTACTTTATGCGACACTAATAACAAGGAATATACTCTTCAATCACAACCGAATTGTGTTATTAGTGTTGAAACTCTGATTTAAAGTGTATTTTATTTTATGCAACATTTTTTTGTTCGCTGTTTAGTCGAACGTAAGACAGAAAAATACAAAAACGAGAGAAAAATACCAAACTTTTGAAATCAATAAAATTTTTCAAACCATTAGAAGTTTGAGAAGGAATTGTCGTTAGGGTTGGGAACAGAATTCTTTGTTTGCATTGAGATAACTGTCCTCTTAAAACAATAAGTCTTAAAGGAATAACTCTAATAGACCTTGATTATAATTTATAATAACGAGTAAAACATTTCTTCTTATTGAAGACTGCAATATGTCTTCGCTCTTAAAAATACCGAAACTTTTTTTTAGCGAAATTGCTTATAGATAGGGATGTCCAGAGGGGAGGATGTTTACCCATTGTCCTTCTTATAACATTCTAGTGAAAGTTGATGGATGAAATTGATATCAACGATTGAGAAAAGACTTTTTTGGCATAACTGTGATATTTTCAGACAATAACCTGAACTAAGCTTTACTTTTCTAGTTATGAAACTATTGAAGTACACTTGAATTGAAGTGATCTTGCACAATCCTACCTTTAACTTATAAGATCTAAAGAATCTCCAATTTTAATGAAAATAAGTAAAACGCAAACATTTTTTTCTTCTGTTTTTCAATGCAATCAAAGGAGATATGAGTGAATTGATCATTGGATGAGCACCGGATTGGCTATGACTGACTCCTGAGAGCGGAGCTCTTTAGCCATATATGAGGTTATTTACTCGTCTCTAATTTGACAGATTCTCTCTTCAAAATAATTGAATTTAACTCTTCCTAAATAATTAAAACTTTTGAATCATTATTCTTCAGATTACGCGATGAAAAAGTTATAATTGATTTCAAATTATTTATAAACCCATTCAAAGTGTTCAAGATTTATATCACATTGGTTAATTATCTAAAATATTTAAATATTTATTTAAAAATGCATTTTTATCTATTTTTGGACTCAAATATTTAAATTCAATTATAAAGTAATTTAAAACTTATGCTATGATTAGTTGTAATAAATCACTAAAATGTTTAATCAATTTATTAAATTACAAAATCAATTCAAAATCAGTTTTTTATATCCTCTTTACTTTAATAAAGCATTTAATAAATGAATTATCGATTAAAAAGATATAAAATATGAAAAATGAGTTCATAGACTAAAATCTGATATCAATAATAAATTCAATCAAAGTTTTCATTAAATTAAATAATTGAATGAAAGGAAAACAAATTCATTTGTGAATCATTTCAGTTAATTTGACGACAATTTAATCGATTAAAACTCATAAATATCTTAGACTTTGAGACGATTCTAGCGTTAAATTAGATATTCATTGCAGTTGAAGACAAGCATAGAAATGACTTTAAGTCAACCGTTCATTCAGTGCTCGTCTCCAAGTAATGAAAAGTTAACTTTAATTTGAAAATTATTTTAAACTTTTGGCTCAATTAACAAAAGAATTTCTCATTTCATAAGTCACTTACCTCTCAATCATTTTATTAATCCTTTGATTAGAAATTTATTCCTTGATTTGGTGCACATAATAAGTAGTGAATTATCATTGAAATTGCGGTCAAAATAATTCATTTGAGAATCTGTTTCTCAAATTAAATAAGAGTTGATTTGATGATAATATGGACAAAGAGTGCGAACTTTGCTGTCGAGTCTCTGTTGAAAGGAATGGAAATTTTATGCAAATTACTTAAAGTAAAAAATTGCGACACTTTTCACTAGAATTTAATTTTGCACAGAATTGAAGAGTTTTTTAACGATCGACACAAAAGAATATAACTATTGATAGACTGAAAGCTGACAAACATGTGAATAGTGTTCGTCAGCAGAACAGCATAAATGAATCTTTTCTTTGGAGACTTACTGTTGTGTATAAACCCGAGGATAACAGAGAAGAAGAATATTTTAATGCACAGAGTATTGGGTATACAAACAGAATGCCAGTGCTCTACAAGAATGGAAAGCAATGAGAGCACAACATGCGCTCAGCATTACTTCGTCTCACATTCATGCTCTTCGGGGCTCAATATTACATCAGTCTTCTCACGAGTCAACCCTAGACTCGACTCTGAAGACCGAATGTGTACCGAATCGGTCACAAAATGACTTCTGTCTAGAGTTTAATGAACCAAAAAACTGATCCGAAATCAGCCTTCACTTCAATGTTAAGTTGCGGTAAAGAACATCTACCTGTCCAATAATAGCTTTCCTCTCCTTTTATGTTAAACACAGCCTCAATCATACTTTGACTAACACTTCACTGAAATTGAGTCTTAGATTCTAAAGAATTCATTCAATCATTTGAATGAAAGGAAGGTTTCGCTGAAAAATCTTAAATTGAAAAAATTATCTCATTTTGAGAACAGAAATGTAACTAAACTTCTTATAAATCGATAGACATTTGGTTCGGTACCAGAATTCAAATTATAATTATTCTAATATATTCTCAGTTTAGAAGAATTGAATACAAAGTTTGAAAACATATTCGCAAAGACTTACAGATATTTAGATGTTTTGATAGACTTTTTATGTCTTCTTTAGTCGAATGCGGAAAAAGAGCATTAAAATCATTTTCGGAGTGCATTTCAGTCACAAACAAACTTAAAGACAGAAATGCATTCCAATTCAAATAACTTTTTATGTTTGAGTTATTCAATGTTTGTTCACATTATTAAGACCCACAGACATGACATTAAACAAGAAAGACATAAATTAAAAGTTGCAGATATAAGTCAGTCAGCAATTGAGCAGAAAATTCAAAACTTAATTCAATGAATCTCTTATTGAATTAATTACAGAATTTAATAGAATTTTGAGCTTATTTTCTAAGCTTAAAATTTATACCAAGATGTTAGTAAAAGCTCATCATCAAGTTAGTCCATTAAGAGATAGTAACCTACTGTGTGGTAGATTAATCTCAATTAGATAATGTGGTAGCTCAATTTGATGGGACAGACATTGATTTTGGTGACATATCTTTTATACTTTAGTGAATTGTTTTGATGTGTTTAAAGTTGTGTATTAGACATATCGAGTAAACCAAAGATAAACAGCTCTAATGTATAGTCAAGAATAAAAAGATTCCCTTAAAAACATAGTCTAACTTTTGTCGAGTAAATCGTTTCGACAAAAAAATTATCAAAACTTATGACAAAAAAGTGAACTCCTTTTGAAGACATTCGACAAGAATTGGAGTTCATTCAAGTCTGAGATGATTCTGATGACAGGTATTTCTCTTATCGCTTCATTGCAGAGATGTTCACAAATTGTTCAGACTTTTCAAACACAAGTTTCTCAAATACAGAGCTCTGTTTTAGGCTCGCAGTCGTAAAATATAAATGTTATGAAATATAATATAGTATTTGAGAACTTTTATGAAGAAAAATTCACATCATTTTGAAATCACGACTCGATATTGAATTCAGTGAACAATAAATTCAAGGCTTCGCTTCACTTCAAAGTCATATTTGAGTTATTAAATCAAACGCCGAATCCTTTCTCAAGATGTTGTCATACATTTGAGATAATCGATAAATAATTATTTTAATATTAAGTTTAACAAATAAAGTCAGCTCTTTTCAAACTAGGCAAATCTTTCAGCAAAGTTTCTTATAACAAAAATGGAGCCTGCTTGTTTATTTGAAAAGCAAAATGAGTTGAAGGAATTTATTTGAGTGTAGATAACAGTGGATTCATTTAATTGTATCTAAATAATAATAATTTAGCATGTGTGAGTGAATCCCCAAGGTTTTTATCAATCCTTCCTTTGAATATTTGAATCCCATTCAGCGATAAAGTCATATAAATAAATGAAAAACTTTTAATATTTCTTTATATTTATTTATTTTATGCATTTAAGAAATATTTTAATGCAATGAAAGCATCAAATTTAAGCTCTCTTTTGATGAACTGAAAGGTTTTTGAATTAATTCCCATTGAATTCAAGCGAAACATTCATTTTTTTACTCCGAGAACTTTTTCAAACTATTCCATACTTAAGACTTGAATAATGAGCTCATTGTAATGTAAAACATAAACCATTGCTTTTAGATTTGTTTAATGAATTAAAAAAGAGGAGAGGGACTGAAAGGCACTTCTTAGAGAGTAGACAATGGTATTGCGGCGGAACTCCACTCACATATGCGGGTAATTACTAACCAAAAGGCAAATACCATCAAAAGTAATAAAAGAATTGGAAATGAATTCAGGCGTTTTTGGTCTCTTATGTCTAACACTAGAGTAGAGATATTTTGCATCATTTTGTTTGCGTTCCCACATATCGTAACAAAGTAAAGGCAAAGCAGTGCACAAGTCATTAGACTTCTTCACTATAAGGGCTTCTCATTTACCCGTAATTTCATTCAACAATCAATTCACAGTCTTTTGTGAGACAGACAGTGATGACCAAAGGGGTCGGTCTATCGGGTCCTTTCAATTGACTCAAATCATGTTTCCACACAAATCTTATCAGTAAAGCTATCATATGGCCCTAAATCAAGAGCTAAACTCAACTTTAGTTGATTGGACAAGGCAATCAAGGAATGTTCAATGGAAATTTAGTCTTTTATAGTACCAGCATTCTTTTATCAGCACAACAATAACATTCAATTAAAGTATCATCTGATGGGAAGGTTTTGATTTTTTGTCACAAAAGCCATTGCCGTAAATTTGGGAAATCATAAGGGAATGTAATATTGTTATTACCCCCTATTGGCCATCACTGTATAGAAGCCAACATAAGAGAAAAGGGATATCTTATGAGAAAGTGATAAAAGAAATGTTTGCTATTCTCGCATATGATGTCATCGATATATCTAGAAATCTATGGCAGGATTTACTGGGAATGTGAGCCAACATTAAGTGGAAATACGTACCAATGGTTCCAATGAGACAAACGTGACGACAATCTCTGATTAGTTGATCCAATTTAGTTGTGTCGGAAGAATAGCGACCAACAAATAAATGTCATAACAAACGCATATAAGAAGTGAATAATAGACATAAACAACTCATCCCTTTATTAATAGAGACACTGATTTGGAGCAATACTTTCTTTGAGTTCACAGTTCACTCGTTTTGTACAATGAAAACATACGCCAATCGTTTACTCCAACTTAATTAACTTGCAATCTATTTATGTTATTTACATCAAATATAATTAGCAAATGTTGATGTCTTTCCACAAATATTGAACTCATTTCAATCAATTATTCACTTTTCACTATTTAAACATTAAATCTGTTAATTAGTTTTGTTAGTTATCTAAAAATTGAGCTCAACTCAAATTAAAGGGGAAAATTCCAAAAAATTATGACTGTATTACTAGTATAGCCAGGGTGGAATGGACATTAGCCCTCTTTAAATTGAAATAAAACTTTTAACACAAATAATGTCTTAATACAATTAATAGAGCTTGGTTAATATAACACTTTAAGAAAAATACATTTGCAGACCATTTCCTTGACGGCCTTTCTTAATACTGCAGAGTAGCTGATCTTGGTCATTTGCGATTCTGTGAGTTGAGTGAGAATAGTATTTGTGCTGTAATTTAATGCCTGAAAAGCCATTACCAGAAATTGTGTTCATAAATGCATTGTAAGAGCAGTCCTTTCCTCCGCTAAACAACAGTTTGCGACAAAAGCAAAACTTTCAAATGATCTGTCAATACTCCGCACTGTTTCAAGATTTAGCTCTGGATATGACTCTACTCTATAAATAACATCGCTTTTCATTTTTTTATTGAATTAATTATTTCAAAGCTCTGAATGAGTGGAGAAGAAAACAATAATAGGATCGCACTCTTTATTTGTGGTACACTTTTGTGGCTCTAATCACACAAAATTCAATATCGAATGACAATCAAATGGACATCGATTTTGTGATGTGTTTAGTCTGTGAGCCCACTCCTAGAGAGCCGGCTCCTAAAGCGAGAGTACATTAGCCGTAACCAATTTTTTCTTCTAAACGTAACTCTAAGTAATTATCATTAAAAGAGATGAAAACAATTGAATTCAAGTCCATTAAAACTGTCCGAAACAACTGTTGCCAATTAAATTGAACGCCAGATTTTATTAATTAAATTGCCTAGTTTCTCCTCTCAGTCTTAAACAATCAAATGTCTCCCATAAGAACTATATTAGATTTAAAAGAGGAAAGCATTTTGAAAATTAGATTTTTCTCTCATTCTATTATTCGTGGAGTCATTGGAACCGATTCTTGAATTGAATTTTAAAAATAGACTCAAAAATATATAATAGAAATATTCGTCAATTTATCTGATATATTGAAGAATATGTTATGAAAATAGTAACAAAATGCCATTTTTTCCTTTTGACAAAAAATTCCAGATATTAAATGATTTATGTATTCGGAAAGATATGTAATTCTAGTCATATATTATATAACGGATAAGTTTTACGCGACTTCCGAAACCGTTTTGATTCCGGATAATCTTAATTTAGACAGCCTTCCAAAATCAGAACAAATCATATCCAGGCATCTGTTTAATGGTTATATTGGATATAAATAGAAACATAATTTCAATTATTAAAAGGCAGAACACATTTTCTAAACTAAAATGTTTTTTGTATTTCTGTAAACAAGAGAAGAGTTGCTTCAATTTGATTCCCGAATAATTCCTATATTTAGGGAATGATAGCCTCCAGTCATATGGAAGTCTGTATCGACGAGTTGTCATTTATTATATTCATGTCATTCCTGGAGCTGTTCTTACATTTCAATATCCATTAATTCTGGAGTTTTACTAAATGGTAGGCCTGAGGTGTATGTAATCCAAAGTATAGATCACTTGATTGTAAACTTTATGTTTAATCAACTCTAACAACAACGCAATCAATGATTTAATGCCAGTCATCAACAAAATTAATGCTTTGATTTTAATGTCTTTGAATGCAAACATTTATGAATTCAGGCAAATGACTAAACTTTCCCTACTTTTGCTCCCATTTTATATTTGAATAATCATTGAATTGATAATTGAATTGATGTCAAACCAAAATAATTATCATTACTGTCATATCAAATAAATCATATTTTTATTTTAAAAAAATATTAAAATACTTTCATTGGTAATATTATTGATAATAAAAGATTGTTAACAAAATAGAGGATAAATTAATTATTTCCGCAATTAAGAGACGGATGCAAAACAGATCCAATGGATAGTTGAGATTAATGTGAAGAATGCGTTACTTTACCTCTGATTCTGTGATTTAATAATGTCTTTAATACTGTTGACCACACGTCTGGTCTCAATAGTCTTGTTATTATCCGTTGGTTTTGCTTTGTTTGCGTCTTTCGATTCCGGCGGTGGACTAACGCCTAGAGTAAACATTTGGAGAATTTTATTCTCTAAGCGTTCAATCATTTGTTATTATATTTTTTCTAAACATAAGAAGACAACAATTTATATAATGTTTTATATATTTTCGTTGCAATCATTTCCACGCGTTCTTATGAATAAGACTTACCCAGAATTGAAGAATTGCGTTGTTTTGGCGAAGAACTAGAGGCTGGACTGGTTGTGGCAGATGTCGTCCAACTGGTTTGGCTCTCATTATTTTGTGAGCCTTTCTTTGTATCGGATTTATTAGGATTTATACGCTTTAAATCAATAAAAAACGGCGCAAAGTTGTGTGTCTGAGAAATCCGACTTCTATTGGGTTTGCCTTCCATTGGCTTTGTTTCAGAACCAGAGCTCTCTTTGGAGGTCTTTTGTTCTACAACTTGTTCTTCAGTTTCTATCCCCTCCTTGTCGTCTTGTTTTGACTTCAATTCCTGTGTATTCTTGGATTCCTTTGACTCCTCTTTTAATAACTCTTTATCGCAATTACTTTCTAAACATTTGTCACTTTTGGTCTCTTTCTCGTCGTTCGACTCATTTGTTTCATCGCTTTCTGTGTTATCGACCTTTTCTTCATCTTTGACTCCGTTATCTTCCTCTGGTTCTTCATTTTTCTCTTCGTTCTGCTGATTGTCCTCATTGTTATCCGAAGCCTTTTGGCTCTCTTTTTCGGTCACTTCCTTCGACTCACTTTCGACGTCATCTTCGACTTCAGTTTCTGTCTCTTTCTTATCTTTGGTTTCATTTGAATTATTGGTCTCTTCTTCCTCATTGACCACTTTGTCTTCTGTATTAGTCTTTTGGTCACTTTTGTCCTTATCTTCAGTCATTTCTTCCTCATCTTTCTTCTCAGTCTCATCCAACTCCTTCTCTCCATCGTCGACATTAGGCTTCTGTTGAGTATCGGTGTCGGTCTCGTCGTCCTCTTCCTTCTCCACTTTGTTTTCAGTTCTTTGTCTGAACTTTTCGTTCTCTTTTTCGATCTTATTTAAGAAGTTGTCGTGATTTTTGAGGAAATCTGTGGATGACTTATACTCAGCCTCAACGTCCACTTCTTCGGGTTCTTCAGACTTTTCTTTCTTAGAGACCAAGTGGTTGGACTCCTTAGGCTCGTCGTCAAACTCAATTTTCTTTTGAGCCTCCTTCTCTTCATCTTGCTCATTTGCAAACTCTTTGTCGAAGTAATTCTCCAAATCGTCTGCAGTTAAATCGACTTCTTTTTCAAATCTGGACTTACCCTTGAGTTTGTCCTTGTTATCCTTGTCATCTTCTTCATCATTATCCATGTCTTTGTTTTTCTGTTCGAGTAATAGTCTCTCCTCTTCGTCGTCGTAAAAACTCTCTTCTTTTCCCAAATCTATTGTCTTTTCTTTTGGTTTTTCCTCAACTTTTTCTTCCTTCTCATCGAAAGGGAAGAAATCGTTTGGGGGATCGGGCGGTGATGGAGTGGCTATGGGTGAAGGATCAAAGTGTTCGTTATTTGACTGCTCTTCATCTGAGGGCAGAATCTCTGTGATCTCTCTGACGATCTCTATTTCCTTTTTGACAGGTCTTCCATAAGTGTTGAGCATTTGGTGTGGCTTTTGTGTGGTCTGTCTCTGAAAGTCATTTCCATAAAACTGTTGAAATCGATCCTTATTTCGTTTATTTATATTATTTCTGCGAAAATCAAATCCATTCGCATTGTTATCCCTATAGAATGTCTGTCCATTAGGGCCACCACTTATTGAGTCAAACTCAGGATTGTTTGAAGGATTGTATTGAGGATTGTGTTGAGGGCTGTGTTGAATGCTTTGCTCAAAGTTTTCAACGTTTTGGTGATTGGCTTTGTTTTGATTTTGTTGATTCTGTGCTGAATAAAAATGATTCGGTTCTGAATTTCTGAATTCATTGCGGAAATATTTAGGCATTTGATCCCTATTTAGACGCTGTCTTTGAGGGGGGTTTTCATAAGGTTGGGTGAATCGTCTTATCTCTTCTTCCGTGTTTACGGAAGGGGACAGATTTAGGCTTCGCTGTAATTCTGCCTCATTTTCGGGAATATTTCCGTAATCTTCTGACTCTTCAGCAGGCATTTCATTAAATGGTTTAAAACTATGTGAATTCTCTTCAGTATTTGGGTATATTTTATCAAATTCTTGGTGATCGTGTTTTGTCGAGAAAGTTTCAAACCCACCCTTTGTGTCCTCTACCCGAGTATCATCCCTGGGCATAACCATTTTCATTTTAGGAGTTTGGCCAGGGAAGAAATTTTGTCTAACATGGCTAAAAGGGCGTCTATTATGAGATGGGGCAAAACCTTCTGGTGGGTCAGGATTTGCATTATTATTATTATTATTATTATAATTATTAGGGTCACCATTAAAAGCAAAGTTGTGTCCATTATCTCTGGGGTGGTTCTTATAGTGTCGGTTCTGATCAATACTTTGAAGTCGGTCCTCGTATTCGTCTTCCCTCTCGAGTGGCGATTGTATTGTCAAATGTCGGGGACTTTCAACGATTTCCGGATGTATTTGTCTTCTCATATGAAATGGCTTTGAATTTCGCACGTATTTCGGTGGCAAATGAAACGGCATTTCATTAGAACTTTGTCTTCCGTGACTCAGATGTGACATAAGTTGCTGTCTCTGTGTTGGCCTTAAGTTGGGATCATTGCTCTGATATGGCATCTGTTGTCTTGCATGTGATATCGACTCTCTGGAAGGAAGTCTACTCTCTGGTGGCCTCTGAGTTGTATCTTCAAAGCCAATTGTGTTGAGTCTCGGATGAGCTCTTCCGGCAAACATAGCATTTTGTTGGGAAAGTTGCTGCTTATGGCTGTGCTCACTATTGGGTCGTATTATTCTTCTATTATAAGGATTCTGATGGTTCTGATGAGTGAATCCTTGAGAGCAGACAAACAAAACACTTATGATATGAATGTATATTTCGCACGAATATGAATGCATTTTATTAATAAAATAAACACAAATTCTTTGGCTTCACTTTCATTCAATATAACAAACAAATTGAATAAAATAATTAAAGTCAAACATATTTCAGCACTTAATCAAGAGTTTTATCAAATCAATGCATTCGTCGTCAGCTAATGAATCACTGAATTAGTCAATGGCTTCGATCAGTCAAACCCTCCGACAGTTAGCTATGCATTGATTACTTCACTTGCATTAAGTCAACCGATTTTCAGACTCACTCTTAATGTCTGTAATCTTTTTTAAAATATATTTTTAAGAAAAGGCAATACTTTTACAAACAATCGATAAAAAGACAATTTTCTAGTTTTCACTTATGATTCTCACATTCAACTAATCATAACTGGTTTCTAACATAACTAAAAATTAGTAAAAACATATCTGGAGAAACTTAACGCTTCAATTAAGCAAGAAACTATGAAAAACTTAACTTGGTCTCTCGGTTTCAAGTTGCTCAGCAAATATGATACAAGACTTCTATACAAACAGTGGTTATATATTTTGTCATTTTGTCACAAAGTTTTTCTGGTTATTCGTCTATTTGTTTATTATTTGTTGTGTTAATCAAAGCGTAAACCCTTTGATAGATGTTATGCTTCCTATGATCACAAAAAAAGGTCTACAAAAGCCCAGAAAAGTGTTGATTTTTTCTCAAACTAATGAAATAATGTGAAGACTATTAGACGGAAAATAATCATTTGCCACAACTTATGCTCTTTTTATATCAAACTTTTGATTTTGATTTAAATTTAATTTTGAAAATTTAATTTTAAAGTTTTTCTTCTTAAATATCACTCAACTCTTAAACCATTTAATCTAATTTCGTTAAGAAATAAAAAAGTGCCTCAAAATTGTTGATCCAATAGTTTTGATAATAATTTAGTCAAATATATCCATCAAACAAATGAGCCCTTTGTTAGCGAAGCATTTAATTAATTTTTTCAGCTCTTCTTCACTTGTCTTAACGCAAGAGATAATTGTATTTAATTAGGAATTCCTTTGAAAATTTCGTTCATAGAATTAATTACCGTATTTTGCAATTAATTATTTTTCATTTCAATAAAACTGTAATAACATAACAAAAATGACATTAAAAGTGTTCAATCGTTCGTAAAAACATTTGAGACAATCATAACTACAAATTGGATTTCTTTTAGAAAACATTGCTTTTAATTAATACTCGTCTCAAATGAAAACCTCATTTCTGACGAAACATTTGAACTTATTATATAAGTTATATTCAATTATATTCGTTATATTCGTGCAAATTCTTAGTCTATTGTAGATTAATATTTTCAATTAATTAAGAAAATATGATTACAATCCCTGTCTGACAGAGTTTTAATACCCTTTTGGAAAAATATTAATTGAATGCAATATTTTTACCACTTTTTTGCTTTTATTTTGCCTTCAAATACCATAATTTGCATAAAAAACTATATTTAAACAAAATATTTGTTTTATTATTTTATTCTGTTTTGGTTTGAGTGCAAAACGTGACAAAATATGATTGAAATTCAAGCAAACATTTCATAATCGATATAAACATTCTCTCTCTCTCCCTCTCTCCCTCCCTCTCTCTCTCTATCTTTCTCTCCCTCTCTCCCTCCCTCTCTTTAACCTTTCTGGTGTATTAATAAATTGAATGTTCTA
>JAQIWF010001087.1:0-13453 GCA_034694965.1 Ceratozetes gracilis | reverse complement strand
GTACAAATTCGAAGTTTACCATGGTCCTATATATCAAAACTTCTGGGTAGCAGGCTTTTCAAATACAAATCAACTTGTTTTATCAGGATTCCTTAATTGTTGTATTCAAATACCATGATTAATTATCACAGTAAAACGACTTGCATTATTAGATGATATGGTAAACAGAGGTCTAGAAGCTGTTCACCCTAGAAGTTGGTTTGAGATTGTCTAGGTATTTTTACAATAATTTCATGAATTAGTTTGTTATTCAACCAAAAGAGGGAAGCATTTAATCAACGACTGGTCATCGATCGATAAACTACTGATTCATCGTAAAACTTATTGTTCACTGACTGAAGTTAACCATGGTTAATTCTCTATCAAAAGTAAGTGTCAAGGACAAGTTAATGATTTGACAATTAATTGTAACCAATTAGCTTCACAGGAATAGATCCAAACAGAGTTGATCTTGATAAAAGTAAGTGAAGTTCTTTTATTTCAATAATAATGAGTATTTTATTAGACATAAGAGTTTGTTGTTTTTAATTACGGAAAACATTTACAAAATTTTATCAAATCTTAAGTTTGTTTAATATTTAATAATTAATATGTTTTTACATTTTTTGAAATCAATTTATTGAGTAACTGGTGTGGAGTGCGAGAGAGGGCGCAACCGATTCATTACTTTTGTATTTATTGCAAACTTGACACAAGTATTGGAGAGTTTATATTCTAACAAGAGATGGCTCACCTTGCTTCTAAAATTTCAAGTGTATTCAAATTGAGAATGGTAATTTTGTATAATAATTTTACGGCAGTAGTGAGTTAGCAATCATTTTATGATTTCTAAAACTTGATATAATATATTCAAAGAATAATCCTAGATTAATTGTCAACTTAACTATATGTGGTTATCAATGATAACTTATCATGGATAATTTCAGGGTCGACAATTCAACTTCAGGGGGAGATGTCTGAAAAATAGCCTCCCCTGAGCTTTGAAAACCTCGACCAGTGCTTGTCTATAGACGTAATGTTAAGTTTTTCAAAACATCTGAGGGGGTATTTGGAAAATCTCGGACCTTAGGAGGAGGGGTATTCCGACTATACTCTCCCTATGGCCGAACTTGGTTAATTTGGATTGGTAAATAGAGAGCTTTGATGATATGCACTCTAAAATTGTATCAAATTGGTCAAATGAGATGACCAACTTCATTCTTGTCTATAAAACTTGACCATGTTGTAAATTGAACTCACTGTTGTACTTCTGATAGAATGAATATGGAATTGATATTGAATGTATAGGTTGTCCCTGGTGCTCAACCAGGTTTATAATATTGAATTGGTTTTAGAGTTTCAAAAGTGTTGATTGAAAAACAATATTTTTTGTGGGAAACCAAAGGGAAAGCCATAGGGAAAGGGCTTAAATATGTTAATGTTTGTCAACGTCCGTATCTTTGAATGGCAAATGAGTGTGAGCTGAAAAAGAGGGTTATCTCAAGATGACAGCCCTTAAGTCCCTGCACAGTGAAATGCGCTTTTAAGTGCAGCAATTAGTTTGTCAATCACAGGCTTTGACAGGTTTTGCTTGTTCAGTGTGTTGAATGTGTTCCTATCCATTGTCTAAATGAGATACTATCAGTCCGGTTGTGTGGACTCTTTTGGCTTAATATACTTCTGGTTCGCTTCTGGTTGGCTGATCCCCACTCTTACCATTGAGGAGATATTTTGATTGACTCACATATTTACTTTGAAAACACATTGACTTTTGAAAGATTACTCGAATATGCTGTGCCTTATAGTGGGTAAGTCTTCTCTTGAGCTGCTTTGTCTGCAGTAAGAGGAGCTCAGAGCTCAGGGTTGTTTGGTTGGGAAGAAAAATATGAATTATAAGACATTATAAGACATAAGACGATAATCTCTGATCAAAGTTACAGTTGAGTACAGACGAGATCTTCACTAATGTTTTATTTTCGGTTGACTTCAGTTTTTTGTTTATTTATTTATATTAAACCCAAAGAGCCTAAGATTGAGACCCAAATGTATTTGAAAAGCGTCTAAATATTTCCTCTGTTATTATCGGAATCATCAGTCAAGTTATTATCAAGTTATTAGTCTAAAGTGAGTTATGCTGTGTTTTGTTGCTAACAAAGTAGGAAATGGGCGGAAAATTACTCTTTAATTTATAGGACTCACTGTTTAGCTCAATGTTGGCCCGACTTTCTGAACGTCAATCATTGCAACGATGAGATAAGACGCAAATATTTGTCTATCTGTCAAAATCGATTGCAAGATCATCAAAATTACCACATTATTAATGATTCTTTATATTAATAATTGTTTTTCACAATTTGCATAAAATTGATGAAAATGATTGAAAGGACAGAAATAATAATGAGGTAACAGAGAGATGGATGAGGTATGAACTGTGAGGTGCGGTGTTTAGTGGTGTTTAGCGGTCATATCTTTCATTAGTATTATTGTTATGTGGAAACCATTGATGTATTGCTCGCCCGCACGCACTAAAGTCATGGCTAAGTCTATGGCCAAGTCGTGGGAAATTAACTAAAAGTTTTGTCCATTACTACCACTACTGACTACTCATATATTTACTTGTATTACAACACAGTAATGAAAGAATGGTTTGATGAACGACTCAACAAAGTCTGTTCCACTCAGTTGGCCATAGCCTCCAGTATTTCTTCCAAATTGACCGCTGGCTCATAATTTCCTGCTATAACTTGAAGAGCCCGTCATATAGTTTTGTTGCAGTTGTGCTCTCATTATCTGATCAATTCTCGTTCAATCACTGCTCCACTAGAATATTGCCATCAATTCTCTCTCTCTCTCTCTCTCTCTCTCTCTCTCTCTCTCTCTCTCTCTCTCTCGCTCTCTCTCTCCCCTCTCTCTTATATTTTCTATTATTGTATATAATGTTAACACATGTGAAGCGAACAAATCTATACAGAGATAGAGCCATAACTGACATACAGATCACGTCTGCATCAATGGTAAGCCTCTCTGATGGCAACCTTTATTGTCGTCTTCAACGTCTGTACGCTTTATTAGAGCCATGTATTGATTGGTGTTATTCTTTAGGAGAAGTAGTGCACAGCTTATCAGTCTTAGTGATAATGAAAATAGACTTATGAGTGTTTGAAAATTCAGTTAGCGATCAAATTTTGTTGTATGACTGCTGACTGGTCTCTGCCATCGACAGAATCCCCCCTCATATGCATTATTGTCATTATTTTTATAATAAGTGTTGTGTTCATGGCTTTGATTGTGAGGCTCGCAAAGTATCATCATTTTGTTGCTTACTCTCTATGGTAGAGCTTATGCCCCATTAGACTCGACTTATTTCCACTCTATTCCACTCTAAAATCTGATAATCTTTTTTTGAATCAACTCTTATATAATCCGGATAATGAAAAGAGACAGCAGAGTTCACGCTGTGATTCAGAGTTCATACATTCAATATAAAAATGAATTTCTAATTCATATTTTACGTGCGCTCAGAATCGCACAGACAATCGATTTCGATGACAGACACGTACCCAATGACAACACACAATGAAAGTGAAGATTACTTGTGATCTTCAAATAATTATTATCGTTGTTCATGTCATAGATGGCCAAGATTAGTGTCTCTATGAATTACAGTGTTTTGAGTGAATAACCACCATGCGCAACTTTTACGCATAAAAGGAATGGCTTTCCTTTCACTTTAAATCTCACATTTTCTTTATCTGATCCCAATTCTACTTAAGAAAGTTTCGATTCTTTGAATACTAAAATGAGCTTAACTTTTAGACTTCTTGGTCATCTCTACTTAAGCGTTGATGTGCCTGGGACTACCTGTGCTGTGAGTTGATGCATGGATTGAATGTATCACGCACAATTATGTCCGCTATAACCATAATCATAATTAACGTTTGTTGAGAACAAATATTATTTATAAGGTTTCAAATGTTGGTTAACTGTTAGCTCCTGGTTGTGTGTGAGGTCATACCTGTGGAACAAGTGGTAATACATTTGCATAGTTTAACTTTTAAATATTATTTGTTTCCTTTGAGTCTAACCTTTATTGCATTGAATGCATAATATGTGTGAATCACGATATGATTAGATGCGAGAAATACACGCATTCGACACACAATCTATTCTTTGCTTTGAAGATCCAAAGCCTGGCTTTCATTAAAGATTTTGATTCAATGAATACTTGAATCACAGCTCAAACGCCGACTTAAATGAGCTTTAATTCATTGGGAGGTCTTCTTTAATTTAGACGATCAACTAATATGACTACACATGAGTTGTGCTCACACTTTATGGCCTCTATGCACACTATTCACTGAGGACTGGGTATAAATTAATGCCTCCATTATCGCACAAATTTATAATTAAAGCCAAAAAAAATAACTGAAGAACTCTTCTTTAAATTCAGAGAACTCTTTAACTTTCAATTTCTGATTAACTCTCAATTAATTGATGTCTCAATGAAACTAAACTTTTTTTTAATCAACGCTTCATTGAACTCATTATTTGATTTTAATTGTATTCGTTTTTTGCATCAAACGATGTGTTCGGAAACTATTTTCTCACGACTTTCTTCGAACTGTTTTTTTTTATAGAAAACCTGACCCGAGGTATAGGTCTTGTGTTTGTGTCCACTGATAACAAATAGTACTCTAAAGTATAAAATTTGAAATTCTTTAGACGAGAATTTGGGATAATTTTGTTATAACTACTTATTTGGAGAGAAAGCCATATAACAGATGCACTAACTTTAGTGCTGTTAATGTTTGTGTTACTATTGATAATCAATTGGCAGTGGAGGTGCTGGTTATGGCCTGAGATGACTGGTTGGTTGGTTTAGTTCATTGAATATATAATAATTTGGTGGGCTGTGAGTGCTATGAGGGGCTGTGAGATGTGAGGTAAGAATAGTATGGCAGACAATGGCATACAATGACATACATCACGATTCGTTGGCATCAGTGCCGTCACTGCCGTCACAATTTAGTTTTGACGGCCCGTCACTGTTCTGGTGTTGTAGTCGTTGTGTTTAGTGTTGTCCCCAATAGAATAGCTGTCAATAGTGTCAGCAATTGCTTTATCGGTGGTACAGTTGTTGGCCCAGTGGCGCAATAGGACACCATTGAACTGATGCTGTGCTTTGCTTTATTTCATTTTATATGCCATAATGGTCTTACACCTTAGTCTTTAGCTATTGAATACCAGTCCAATAGCTGTGCTATGGCTGTGCCAGCGCAGGCGGTCCTAATCGTCAAGATGTGCCATAAAGTTGTCAAAATTGAATATCAGTGAGAGAACAGAATGAGTGAACAGAATGAACAGAATAACACAAAACAATTTTGACAAAATATGCTTCTCTGCCCTCTCTTTAACCAAACAGACACACAATGTATACAACACTAAGACTCCACTTCTCTATCAAATCTATTTTCTTCTATAGATTTTGTTGGTTTTGGTCTTTTTATTGGGGAGTACCCGCCCCTCTTGATTTGCTTGCATGCAGTGGATGTGCTATTTGGTATGTGCCACTTTCATAAATTGGTTGCAATGGTGTGCATCTCATATATTAGGTGTTGCTGTAGTACCACAAGAGCAGAGTTTTTTGACAACATGTCATTATTAGAGCCATAACGAGAGGTCTGAGCGCACAACACAATCATTATGATGATAAGAAAATGTGTTACTCTATTGACCCCCTTTTGCCTCAATTTGGTCGATAAGAGTTTGGCCAATGCTTTCCCCTCTCACTCACATCTATAACGCTTAGCATCACTTGTGGTGAGACTCATATTCAGAGATACATATTTGGATTGTGAGCCAAAAGCTGGTGAATAGAAAGTCTGATAATTAGACTGACATCAAAGGCAATGATCAATCTTTTTGCCATCTCTTTAAATGTCTTCATTTCTTTCATTTAAGCTGAGATAACACTCGAATAGATCATTGTAGAGACGGCACATCCTCACATGAATCGATGGTATGCCATATCCTTGACTGCTTGCTTACCTTAATCTATAATATTCTTTGAGTGGCAAAAAACATTCACAACATTTCAAAAACATTGTTATTGTATTTCCATTTCTTTATTTATCATTCGCTGCAAAAAGAAGTTATAATAAGAAGAGAGAAATAATAATAACATTAACTGTAATAAAGTTGTATCACTTGAAGAGTCTTTTATCAATCTGTGAGTTGATTGCTAAAAGAAGTCACGTCCTCTCGAATTACTTCCAAATATGTTGTGTTTGCAATACAACTCCAATTCACCCAAAGATGAATGACTTCAAAGAAAGTACACATCAAATGCATTCTGAGTTACTTTTTCACTAAAAGGCAAAATACTTAACGCTTACCGTCTTTTCAACAATTCTAGGAATTACTCTTCAAGAGCTTTGTCAGAAACCAAGATGCAATCAATGAAACTATTTTCCCTAAACAACATCAGGCTTTATTTGAAGCTATCTCAATAGTTCGACTCTGATCTTGATACATTCAGGATGCAATATATCACCAATTTATATATTTCAAATGGAAATATTTAGAACTATATAGACTTATATTGTGATACTTTTATAGGTGGAAAGAGGGTAATAGTGATCTATGATCACAAATCTAACTTGTATTTTGTGAATCGTCATTATCTAAGCATTACTCGTCTGTTGAGATAAAATTGTTTACATATCAGATATACTTCAGTTGTGTATCTATTGTGCGAATCACTCAGTATTTACGAAATTAAATCATAAAAGAATATAATCTTTAGATCTTTCTTAAAGTCTACTCTCATTTAAATTCTTTACAAACAGAGCTAAGAATCGACAAAAAATTCAATTATTTTGTTAAGAGTTTAGAGAAAAGTTTTATTCAAAATCCAAATCAAAATAAAGTTAAGATCTTTTGAATAATAGGAGTCTTATCGGTATTAACACAGAGTTTCCCCAAAGAATTGCTTACAAACGACGGAATACTTTCTCTTCAATAGTAATCAAATTGTATTAAATGTATTATATTTGCGGACAAATGTTTTTTGTCAAACGGCCGGAAATATGTGCGACAAAAAAAATGATCATTTTTTGTATTACATAAGCTCACCATCTAAAAGATGGGCTGTGCTCTGTCGCCAGTATTGATCGCTAATCCCCCAATGAAACTGCGCAAAACTGTCCTAACGGCCAATGTGTGACACTTTCATCTTGCAATTGCCGCACAATATATGTTTATATTTTATCAAATGTCATATTCGTATATTTGATATAAGCCATAGATATATAGAACGTATAGATCTCTTCTCAAACTCACATCTCATAGCATCCAAATATTTATCCGACAAATTATATGCCCCGCAGTCTAATCGACAAACAATTGCAAATGTCTTCATAATAATACAAATGAGAAGAAATTATATGAAAGTTGTAAACAATTTAATGGTCACTAAAAATGGTTATAAAAGAGTTCTCACTCTAGCGGTCAAAACATTCGCCATAACTAAACATTTCCAATATTTTACGACCAGAATAACAGCTTTTTGTTTTGCATGTTTTGGTGAGATTTTTAGCACTTTTTCAAATATATTATTGCATGATTATAGTGCCATGATATCCAGGATCATTAGTTCATAGATGCTATTAGATCTATAAATATGAATTAATTCATTATCAAGTCTTTGGCATTTAATTAATTTTTGCCAGGGTTAAATTCTCAAAGATTTGACAAGTTCATTATTGAGTATGAAAATGTGACTGAGTATTGATTGTAGAGAACAGGTGTTATTCCTGATCATCTCTGGGAATATAGCGATAAAACTGAAATAACTTCTCAAAGATAGTTAACCTCCTGTTTATGTGAGCGAAGGAAACGATTCGTCGCTTTTTTAAGGCCTGGAAATACTTGTCTGTAGAGTTGGGCCGAAACGGAATGAGCTGAGAGTTATTTGAGTTATTCTTTTATCAATTTCTGAATATAACTTCTCTTTAAATAATTATTAGAGTAATAATAATAATAGGAATGGTTGTGATAATAACGTTATTATAGAGACTGACATAACAGACAAGGTAACATTGGTAGCATTGGTAATTCACGCACATTTGTATTAGTGTTACGCTTCACTAAACTCAGTATAAATACATCAAAAGTAAAGGTGATGTGAATCAAGTGATGGCTCTTTTGTAGCCAAAACTCATTAATGGTTTGGTTATTACGAGAACTTTTATAGCTATCAAAACACAGGATATTTTTGACAGTTTTACTCTTTATTAGACCAATACATGAATTATTAGGACAGCAATAGTAGCGGTTCTAATGTATTGCTTATACCTGTTCTGGTGGGCCTTCTTTCGCACCCCAAACCTCATTCATAACTGTCCGCTGACCCCACTGTCCGTTCGGAACAAAAGGATGAAATGAAGCTGAAACAAAATTGGAGACTATTATGCTATAGATGTGTATATCCTTAGACTCAGTCGACCATAACTCCAACCAATGTATACTTTTTTGCGAATTACCAGTTCTTGTTTGACGCGAGTCTAACATGAGTTGAATGAGTGACCACCCGGTCATCGATGCATCCGATCAATACATTCAATAGACTGTACGTAAATAAAGTGAGTAAATATCCAATACTTTGCTTACCTTTTGCTGCAAATAATGGATGAACTGAGAAGTGTCTGTTTGTGTCTCTCAAAGATGAGTCAATGCATTGTTTGCTCGGTGTTTACGGTCAGCGAACACCAAAACTATGGAAAAGTATTGGAAAGGAGTGCTTTCACTACAGTTTGGATGCCTGGAGGACATCACTATAATCATAGCAAATGATTGGACACTTAATAAGTTTTTTACGTTTGCCATCAGTTTGAATGTCGAGGCGAACAAACATAGAGTCAGTGGACAGACATTTGGATGTAGTGATGAGAGTCTGATATTGCATGCATTGGATTCAATTGAATGCAATTGATTGGTGCGGGTATTCCAATGCAATAGAGTTCGGATGCATTTTTGTCTCTCATTTGACGAGAAAATGCACTCCAGAGCTAAGCAATGGTAAAATGTTTTGCGCACTTATCGCCCATAAATCTCAATGAAACACTTGGATGTATGCCTTATGTGTGCCATTTATGTGGCTTCGCTTCGGGTCTATTTACTCCAAAACTCTGTTCATTGCATTCCAATTGCCAACAAAAAACTCGACCGTAAACTCAGTGTACATACAGTTGAGAGCATTGCAAAAGTGGGCAAACATTGACTTTCCAACAAATGAACAGAAGATGTTATTAGACTTCAATGCGTTACACGACTCGCCTTTGGCTCAACTTTTACAATGGAAAGTGAGTCCCAACCATACCATTCCAATAAGACATCAATTATTGTCAACTATTAGTTTTACACAATATTTCAATAAAGTGTGTAACAGATTAGGCCTTGTATTGGATCTATTGGGCGTCTATACTCTGCTGAGCATTGGGCGCAACACATCTTCATTGCATTTCTATCCTAATGGAGTGGATGGTGTGGTCGGCGCTAATATAGCCCTGAAAACATGAACCACTTGAATGCATTTGTCTTTTTTTGAGCCAAAAATAATTTATTATCTTTTAATACTATTTTTTGAGTCACAGCAGGCATTAAAACATTAGTAGAGATAATACGTGTAATGCATTTGTGACTGACTTTATCAGTGGAAAGCCTGCCTCCGATTTTGTCAGTTTTCCCATTTATGGAATATAGATGGCAAACAAATAGTGGATTCACAACATATTTCAGTTTTGCCATACATTCACAGAAAGAGTATTCCTATCGACCTGAGCTACGGCTAGAAATTCACAGAATCTGTGAATATGTGTATTGAGTTATACAGACTGAGAGTCTGCACAGTGTTTGAGGATTACTTGAGGCCATTCTCTTTGATACCTACAATATCTTATTGTCACTGTAGAGGAAGATTGCTTTCTAAGAGTTCAAAACCTATTTATGGCAATCAGTCTTCTGATAAATAATCGCTAAATTAAATTCAATTACCTTTGAGTTGGAAATAAAAGCTTATATTTCGATATAAAACACAACTAAAGGTTTTCTCAATTCAATTGAATACAACATTTCAATCGAATCTTCATTTAATTTGATTTTTATTATCAAATTGTTTTCAAAGTATTTCTAAGTTTTAATAAACAACAGAATATAGAGAACTGACTGCAAAATATTTGTCTGATTAAACAAAAAATATTGTTTATTATATGGAAACTAAGTGCGTATTGTCGGCTAAAACTGATTGATGTGAGCCATGAGATTGACTTGATTTGAATCAATCAATGAAACCATAATTTATTTGAAATCTCTTGCATTAGGTTCAGGAATAACTTGTTTAGAGCTAAACAAATGAAGCGAATGATAAATATTAATCTCATTTTATTTTAATTTAATTCTATGTTAAGTAAATAAAATACTTTTTCTTTCAGCAAAACTTTTTGCGAGATATGAATGAATGCAAACATAGAATCGGAGAGAATGTAAATCATGTAATTGTATTGCATTTTAGATCTAATAACTCGATTACTAGTTATAAGTGAGTTTTGTTACAGTTATTTGTTGTGTAGTGTCTGTTGTGGTGTATTGAAGACACGCCAAAAAGCGATAACCTGTGCATTACGTGAGCCATACTTACCGACACATCCAATATCGAAATGTTGACTCTGGGCTGCGATCGCCGTTCGCAACATAAGATTTATGTGCTCTTCAGGTGTAAGGCTAGCACTACACCAGATATGGGTGTAGGTGTGTGTGTGAGTGTTCATTATATCCCAGGCATTGAGAGCTTACCAAAGACTACTCATAACTGCAAACAACTAAAGTATTTCGTTATAAGATTAATGGCTAACAATACCGAAGCTCTCAATACATAAGTTATTAAAATATTCGATTACTTGAGTCCCACCTGAGTCTCAAGTTTTGCTCACAAACCGGCATCAAATTCACGTCACATGCAATCAATCAAAGCATTAAAATAGTTTATGAGCTTAATATAGAAATGATAGGCAAAAGATCCTTTGAACGCAATCATTGCTCTGACAAATTGATAATATATAGCATTTTTATGACCACCTCTGGTCCTACACCTCTACATTCATTTTATAAGTCATCCCATTGCACAGGGATCACCAAATTAGTTATCCTTGATTGTTACAATTAAATAATAGCTTCACAAAGGAATATCATCCTACACATTTGGGAAGTGATTGAGATTTCCAGGTTATTCTATAATTAAGAATTGAATTGAGTTAATGAGGTGTTCATTTGATCATGCAAAGGTGTTAATCTTGGTCACCCCAATTGTAATCCGTTTCTATTTTTGATCGCAAGCCCGGACTCATGTAAGGCTGTGTGATATGAGCTCCGGTTCTCTGGTAATCAATATCTGTACACAAAATTATGTTTGTATTCTTCACGACTAGAAATTAAGTTTTAGACTCGAAAACCAATTAATTTGATTCCTAAACAACCGGTTGTAATGTTTGTCATTTGAAAACTCGTTATTTAGTATTGGAATTAAATGCTCTCAAAGTTAGTTCTGAATAAATGGCTTTGATTTCCAATAAATAGCACTCAACACAACTCAACACATAATTTAGGCGAACCATCATTTAAATTATGTTTTGATAACAACAACAAAATTATTGATTTCCTCGATTCTAAAATTTATTGTGTCGACGATCACAACAAAAAGAGAAGTAATAACTCATAACCTCTTAAAATATGTCCCGGATTTCAATTTCATGAGTGGGGAACGAATCGGTCGAATGTTAGTTAAGAATTTGTATGCGATGTCTGACTATAAATATTAATTAAATGTATGGTAAAGTGCGAGGAAATGTCCATTTGATTGATGATCCAAACACTTAATGTACTTTATTGGCCCAAAACTTGATTATTTTAGTTGTGAACAAAAATCAGGCGCTTTTAGCCCCGAGTTCATCAACTCTTGTATTCTTCCACAACCATTTTGATGGGCAGGTATTCCAATGAAGTCAAGAAAATATTAAAATTTCGTTTAATTCAAGTGATTGCTTAATGAATCATGCTTGAACATCATGCTTCACCTGAATCCAACTGTCAGATGCTCAAAAATAGACAAGGTTGATTACAAATTTAATGTTTTTGTGTGTTGACTTCATTTGAAGCATAATTTGAATTTCAATTTAAATCCAATGACTAACAGATGTGAATGAGTTTACGACTCATTGTTTTTCGTTTACATTCAATAAATTAAATGCTTTAAACTCAAATCGTAATAAAACTTATTTTTAATAGTGTTTAATGTGTTTAAACGATAGAGAAATCATTTTTTAGTGATTTTTAGATCGTTTAAAACACATTAAAACTGTTAAAAATGATTCTGATTTTATAGTATTCAAAAAGAAATCAATTTGTGAATCAAAATCCTATTTTACTCGAATATGAATTATCTTTTTCATTGAAGTATTGATTCATAAAATTCTATACTATTTTGCATTCATTTATTATTCGAGAGTTTAGTATTTGTTATGAGTTTTAAGGGATTTAAGTTTGATGTTTGGAAATATAAACTTGCAAACACATAGAATTTTAATTGGAGGTAAACTCTAAACAATGAGAAACTGGATATGAAGTGTAGCTCACAATTAGGGTTTGAGAGTATTTCTTATTAGTTTCACTTTTGTGAACACATTATTTAATTTAATTTTTGTTTTTGTGTTTATGTAGAGACTGGGAGACAAACATTAATTAAATAAGAAGCCATCCTTACTATCAGTTGATTTTTTGGTAGTAATCGAGTGATGAGTCTAACAAATGTATTCTGTATTCAAATATTTGTTCACTCGTAACAACTTATTCATTAGTCCACAGAACAGAAGGCAATGAAGAGCGAGAAGAGTGAAGGGCTGAGAGTTTATTCAAACGATGTGTGAAACAGGAATAGAGAGCAATAGAGTCAGTGATCAAACATTTGAGCAAAACTTATCACAGACTCATTCACTGAAGAGATTTGAGTTCATGAAAAACTTGGATTCAATTTACTCTTTTTGGGAATATTAACGCTTATTATTAGCTCTGATTAGATGTCTGGCATCGGAAATAAATAACACATACTTTTGTCATATTATTGTTGATTACAGTAATGCCTCCAAACAGAGGACGAAATGCCATAAACGCTAATAAATCAGAGTTAATGGCAAAGCAATAGCCATTCAAAGGGAACTTACCTGAGTTTAGGAATGACCAGTTATGTTAATAATAGCAATCATAGATACAGTAAAAGCTCTGTTTTATCCCTCTCGATTTTATCCCTAGCTCGATTTTATCCTCCAAATCCCAAACCCCAAAGCCATTCTCATAGACCCTAATGTTAAAAAAGGCTTGATTTTATCCCGCTCGATTTTATCCCTGGCTCGAAATTATCCCTCAT
>JAQIWF010001086.1:0-13456 GCA_034694965.1 Ceratozetes gracilis | reverse complement strand
ATGTCAAATTGAGTTTCGAGTCAAATATAAAATTTAAATTTGTGGTCAAAAAGGCCTCAAAAATGAATGATATAATTGATAACAAAATAATTGTGAATCGATATCAAGATAATAATTTTTCTTCTTTTTAATTACAGATTAAACCAATTTCTCAAAGTCGCAGCCAATTGAGTCAATTAAACAAATTTATTAACCAATAAATCCATTTTCAGACAATAATTATAATTTAATAAACAATTGTTTTAAGGCTTTCTATCAAAACTTCAATAAAAGTCAAATCAGTACTCATTTAAGAAAAAGAAGAAAAATTAAACTTTTTTTTCACAAAAATTCATTTTATCTCTGAAGTGAATTCATTTGAATGATTGATAGATTCAATAAAATCAATAAAATGTGGATTTCTGTTAAATAAGTGCTATAATAGAGTCGAAAAATTAATGAAATATAAAGCAATTAATAAATGAATTGGAATTTCGGTTAAAACCATTGAATTCAGATCTGATAAGAATTTGATCCGAAGACTAATAAAAGCATTTAAAATATGATATTTCTATTAGAGATTTATATTTTTGAGACACTGACAGCTCTTTTGCAATAGAGAGCCACTGTTGTTGAGCACAGGCTGGAAAGCCTCACCCAATAAAAGTGAGCCCGATTTGTGGAATTCTGTTTTTACCATTGCTTTCATTTTTTTCTCTTATTTTTGATTTCACTTAATTTCGTTCACATTTCACTCATTTCAAGGCAACGCTATCTTTGGTTCGCTTTCTCTCTCCTTAAGAAAAGTTTCATTTTATGTACCATTTATCGAATGAAATGCTAATTAATCGAATGGAAAAACCAGATTTTGCCCAATAAGTAGTTGCATAGAGAAAAAATGTACTTGTTATCAGTGCTTTTAGATCAGACACAGTCAAAGATATCATTTATTACTCGACTTTGAGAACTCTGTTTTTATGCAACTCTGGGCTCAATAACAATGCAATTACTTGTGTAGACCAGAAGTGATGAATTGATCACATTTTTAATATCGAAAAACACCTGTTTTTCCAATTTAAACCGAAATCATGTTTAGAGTTGAGTTCATTTAAGTTTCGACAAAAATAATGACTTTTCAAATGAAAACAAGTTTTGGGCAAAAAATGGCTTTTGATTTGTTCGCCGCCTAACTATCCCAGCATTCAGTGGTTTCAATCATAGTTTCCTTCATTCACTAATTATAATTTTACAAGATCCAATTGAAATGAGTTGAGTTGAGGTCATTCGTCCACTACTGTTCTGGAAAGTAATTACCGCTAAAAATCCTAATCTATTATTCATTAATAATTAATGGAGTTTAGCTGCGAGAGAGAGGTGATAATGCACAGGGAAGCCATCAATTAGTGGATTCAGAGCAGTTAATTGTTCACATTTACACAAATTACTTAATTTCCTAACTCTTAACTCAGTTGATAGACATGTTTTTGCTCCGAAGCTATTACTAATCGGAAGCCTCAGCTGAAAAATATTGAATTTATGCGTAAGTTTTATCTAAAATTGATTTCAATTATGTCTAAACTCATTGCAAAATCTTTTTACCCAAAAAACAACTAATCATTCGCTTCAAAGCAAATACATTTCACATCAAATCAGTTCACTATTTGTAATATCTTGTAATTAATTGTAATCAAAAACAAAACAAATTCATTACAAGAGACACAAGAAATGAAGAAAAATTTGAGAGATGTTTAAACGAGTGAAACAAAACTCATTTCATTGAGTTTCGCCTTCGAATGAAAGATGAGTTCAAATAAATTATAAAATTAAATGAAAGTATTGAAAAAATATTATCCTTTCAAAGTATAAATGTTTTTATTGAATAAAAAAACTAATAATTAATTTTCGATGTGATTATCCGATAATAATATTTAAGACTTAGAGACGAGTCTTGAATATAAGGCATTCAAATGAAAAGAATTATTATATTTTGATTCATATCTTGAAAAGCGATTGAAATATGAAAAGTTAGGAATGAATTAATCAAAATAAGTTTAGACATTTTTTTGCGTTTAAATGGATTGAAAACAAGCTTTTTCTTCATTTCTCTCTGAACTCTATTCAGGAATTATTTTTCATTTCATCCTTTAATTTATTGAAGCGTTTGGTTTGAATTGAAAATAAGAGATAAACAAATGAAGACTTGAAGGCAAGGCATAGACTGAATGCACTTTTTCTAAGCTTATAAAAAATGACTTTCTGTTGACCGTACAGACCGTCAGTTCCTTTTTTCTCTTCTTTAGTTAGAATCAGATTAAATTCAAATAAAATTTTCGTTTTCCTCAGTTTTCAATTTATTTTTCAATTAACTTAAGTAAAAGATTTTGTGGTGTCCTTAGAAACAGTGCCGATTCAGGAATACCTGTTCCCAATTGGAAGTGCTCTCAAGAACCTCACATAATGTTTGCCACAAATTATTTTGTATATAACTCTGAATTATTTAAGAATTAAGAAGTAGTGCCTTATTTAGGGCTAAAAAGTGATAAAAGTGAAGGAAAAAAACAAAAATGCCTTTCATTTAGTTAAGAGATGACAAACAAGACACAAGTCGTAAACCTGTGCACCACTTGTATGGTATTAGTCCCAGATTTTCGCATAAGACTAGACTGAATCAACAAAAAAGTACAGTAAAAATCGATTTTATATAATCTTGTTATCGAAAGAAAAAGTGTTTTAATGAGTTTTCGAGTCATAGTTTCAAATTATTCGCAAAATTATTTCAAATTTCAATTAAGAGAGTTTTGAAATTCAAATTCAATGATTCAAATGTTGTACTTTCCTTAAGTAAAAGGGGTTTGACTTTAAATCGCTGATCAAATGCAGGTTTTTTTCGAAAACATTTAATCCAATATCAAATAAAATATATTTTTGTGCCAAAAGTCTGCAAACCATTCGTTATGAGACTAACATTTCTAATAAATTCAATATAAATATTATATAATTATTAATTTGGATTCAATTTGATGTACAGTTTTGGGACAGAAGACGAAACTTTTGCCTTCGATATAACGAATTGAGACATGACTTGTCTGAAGACTAATTACAAGACTTACTTATTGCTATAAATACATATTAATACTTAACTTCATTAATCTATTTATTGATTCCTATTTGAAGGTTAACTATAATTACCGTTTTATCGATGTTTTGAATCAACTTTTTTTTCCTTTGGCTATAATTCCCATAATGTCAGACAGATTTTCAATTCAAACCCAAATCCATCACATTTTTTGCAGAATAGTGAGACTCAGCGCTTGGTTTTCATCAATATTTGCACTTCGACTCCATTTCATCATTTTTTCATTGCATTGAACATCAAAAACCATTTCAGGATTTTTACACATTTTCTCACTTTTTTTATTAAAGTTTTCATCTCTTTTACAAAAGAATTCTTTTGTGAGAAATACTCAAAAGGATTGTTTACACAACTATTGCGAAATATAAGTTTTATTCAAAGTTAACTCAATAGATATATTTGGTTCTAGTTCAATTCTTTAGTTTAAATAAACAATATAATTATTGATTATAATTATGACTTCCATTAATTTATTCACAAAATACCTCCAATTTTAAGCGGCCTTTGAATGTCAAGCCCTTTAGCTATGAATTGCCTCATATTTCGCACTCAATGTCACAATTAAAAGGGAAGGGTAAATCAATTAAGAGAGGGGATTTCTTTACAGTTTAAACTTTCCTGCATTATGCATGAACCTAGTTCGTAATTGAGAGCCCTTGGCCATCCCTCCAAACTATAGTTATATTGAGGAACTATTAGGAGATTTGTTTGAACTTTGAGAAAAAAAATCAATCGATTCATACAGTTATTCATTAAAAGTTGGAAAACGAGCGGTTGTTTTGTTTGTGAGTTCACACAAAAGCAGATCAGACTTCACTGCTTCGTACAAATGACCCAAAGGTTTCGCAAATCTCCACAAAACTGGAAACTCTTTCCCTTAAAAAAAACCATAAATTAGTTTTTTCTCTGAGGATTCAATCTCTCAATTTCCAGAAACTGCCATAAAATGACTCCAACTTTATTTGAAACCAATTCAAGTGATTATTACTCAAATCATTCGATAAAACATTCCATTTGAGAATATTTTGCACAAAACAGTGCTTTTAAATTAATCGAAAAACTTTTCAAATTGGTTTTAACTCTCTCTCTCTCTCTCTCGCTCTCTCTCTCTCTCTCTCTCTCTCTCTCTCTCTCTCTCGCCATTTAAAGAAAGACATTTTAAATGTTTTTGTTGATTGAGTTGAAGTCGGAGAAGGACTTGAATTTTGTAGAATTTCGAGAACAAGATTTGATAAAAACTTGTCTGAAAGTTCAAAGGGGGAGAAAAAATGGTTTTTCAAAACTCCCGAATAACACTGTCTTTGTCTGACATCACAATAAGTAATTGACAATAAAATTAAAGACATATATCAACGATACTACAGACAGAACTGGTGCTCCACTTTTGGTGCCCACAACTAAACAACTTATTTCTCTCAAATCAATTCCGAATCAAATTAAACATAAAGTTTAGGACAAAATCTTTTTCTTCGATTTTACAAATAATTAGTTCAAAAGATTTGATTTAATTTCAAACAAATTGTATCAAAGAAGTCATTGAATGAAAGGAAACAAAAAGCGGTGAAATTGAAACCAAATAATAAAAATAATTTGTAATCAATATTAAACTCATGTATCGGTTCTGTCACTCGGATAGCATTCGGAGCGACAGTATTACAGGTATTATAAAGTTATAAAATACATAAAAACTAGTGTTACAGTACTCTTCCTGTTTTTATGTGTGCTTTAGTTTTGGTTCACTTAATACCAGTCCATTCTCTCCCATATAATATTTGATCCGTTTTTGTACGTCCTTCTCAAGAATGTTAATGAGAGCCAAAACTTTTGTTTTCTTTTCCTTTTTGCTCTGTCTTTCAGTTTCTATCCCTTTGGAAATGACTTTCCACACAATAACTGCTTTTTGTTTTGTTTTGAACATTTTTCTTGCACTCAATCCAAGGGCAGTCACATAGAATCTTATCGAAAACTCCTTAAGAATTAAAGGTCTAAAAGTTTGGAGAAAATCAAAATTTCAGTGTTTACTCCTTCGAAGGCCAGACCCTTTCAATTTTGGCACATTTTCATCGATTATTATTTTTATTAACCGCTCCGATATTTAATAGATTTGGTTATCCCTGTCTACTACTGAACCACTGTTTACTTCTTTTAATACTAAACAATGTTAGACTCAGGACAGCAATAATAATAATAACACTTATGAAGCAATTATTCATTCATTCATTGTTTTATGTTTTTGTTCCGCTCAGGACTTAAATAGTCCTGACTTAAGAAAAGCATTTTCACCAAACATTGCATATTAAGTACATTTAAGTTTTGCTATCAATAAATCATTTCCTTATAAATAATGTTATAATTTTCCTCCCAATCCATCGATTACTCGCATAATAGATATTCTGACAAAAATCTTATTCATTGATAGATTCGTTTATAATATGAATAAAGGAAATGAAAGGATTATATAAAATCTATTAGATATTAGGTAAACACAATTAGTTTAGTGCTCGGGTGCTCTTAAGGTGTGGACAGACTTCAGCACAAATAATGTACTCTTTTATATCCGAGATAATTAATTATAAAATAGATCCTATGCAACGATAGCAGATTAGGCAATTATTTGCAAGATAAACCAAATCAAAATTGAATTATTCAATTAAATTGTGCAAAACGATCGGGAAATGTGCTAAAAATGAACAATAAATACAAAAGAAATTACTTAATAGTTAACAAACAATAGACAAAACTTAATGAATATAAAATTCTTTACTTTATATGAGAAATAACCGAATGTAAGACAAATCAGATAAGAGATAAGACATGAGACGTAAGTCTGATTAATGAGAAAATCCTATTTTTTCATAAATTTCATTAAAAAATAATGAAAAAAAAGTCAAATAATGGAAATTAACGCTAAGAGCTCCTAAAATCATTGGGAAATTGTGAGAAATGATGTTTTTTGTCAATGATTTATGTCGATATTGTAAACCTTTAAATCACCATAATCAATCCAATCTCAACTATGTACAATATTTGGTAAATTCCAAATCACCTTTAAGTAAAATGAATTGATTTTCCTTGAATATTGACTAATTTTGCCCATTAGGTTGAAAAACTAATTAATTTATTAGTTTTGAATTAAAACAAATCCGAGACAGAGATTCATCTGATATACACTTCAAAGATCCAAAAAAGTAATTAAAATTCTGTTAAAATAAGATATTTATTGCCTAAGAATCGAAAGTAATCGACGATTAAAGCTCTGAAGATATTATCGATAAAATCTTTAAATGAATTAAAATCCCAAAAAAGGATTAATAATAACAAAATTATTATTTATTATAAATGAAACGCATTTTCAAAGATCATTACATCTCTTGAAATACAGTTTTATTGCTAAACATTTCTATAAAAATGATTTGAAATCAATTAATAGAAAAATACAATTGATATGAAAATAGATTTATAACCAGAATAACAATCGTATAGTTTATAAAATGGCTTTTGTATTGAATATTTGACTCAAATATAATTTATAAAAAGGAGTATTATCACGATTAGCTTGCGGGATATGCAAGGTCGTTAGAAAGCCTTGATGTGAGTGAAAGTTAGGTAGTTTTCTAATTTTATCTCACTTATTGGGTAATTTTGGTACTTTAATTAAAGCTGCATATAATTAAAAGGAAACACAAGATGCATATTAATGACTAGTACATTTGATGCAGACCAGTCATTGGCTGTCCCATTGGAAGACTTTGCACATCCCTGTTCTCAATTGAAATGGAAATCTAAGGATCGTATTATTGAGGTATTGATAAAAAGATTTTTAGATCACTGTTTTCGTCTGAGGGTCTCATATAATCACAACATTTAATTGTAATTATATTTCATTTCCTGATATTATTTGTGGACTAATTTCTAACCATTGAAAGGATAGTCAAACGAATCATTTCTATTGAATTCTTGCAAACAATATATTAAAGGAATCAATAAAAATGAGTTTTGAAGGCATTCCAAGCGCTCATAAAAATCGGATAATTATTTTTAATATTAAATTACATATCATTGAAGAGAATTAAATTGAATTCTCTTTTTATTATCTTATTTCTAATGAGAAGAAAAATGGATAATAAAAAGCAAAACCAAAAACAAAAAGAGAGAAATTAAGTCCAAATCAAAGAACTATTTGAACGCCAATCGAAATATTTAATTGAAATCAAGAAATTCTATTCAATTCAGTAATTAATCAGTTTTTTGCATAATTGTTAAAAACAAAACCGAATTAAATAATAAAATTTAAAAATTCTTTTGCGGCCAAAAGTATTGAAATAATAATAATAAAGACTATTATTTCGACTCAAAACCAAATTTAATAAAAATGACATTAAATTTCATTTTACTTTTCGTCGTCTGTCTTAAAGATTGTCATTTGTTTGTTGGGCGGTCTGGACATCACTATAGCGCACACCGTTTACCTGCAATAAAATTCAGTCGTTAACAAATTGAGAGGAATTAGTTTAACAGTTAGTTAACAAGATGCAACTATTATATCCTGGCCACAAAATGTGCGGACATCTCATTACGAGAATTAAGAGAATTTGTGTGAACCCCACCCAATAGTGGCTGACCATCAGAAGAGCAAAAAAAGGGGAATAGGTATGTATGACTTGCCTTGAAGTCATAATCCATGACAAATGAGGGCACTTGTAATTGTTGTAATGATATTATGTTCTGTAAAATACAGTCAGTCATCAGTTTGTGTGACAATCATTAGATTATAAACAATAGATTGCATTACAATTGCCGGAAGACTAACCTTAAGATATTCGACACCTCCGACACAGAATAGTTTGCTCTTTAGTATGGATGCGTTGAATGTTGTGAACCACCAAATGATTACTCGACACCAAATCGACGGATGGATTACATAAAAAGCCTTAAGATTTTTCTTGTAATCATATCCCAGTAATTTGTAAATATTTTGGACATAACTAAGGGAAGGGATGTTTTCCTTTTGCGTCAGACTATGAAAGTATATTACAATATATTCTTTGGTAACAATTGGATCCATTAGTGATATGAGAAACATAACTGTTCTCTCGTTACTCATTGTATTGGCGTTGAATCTCTTGCCAACCATTACCACAATAGGTCTGCCCATTGAATCCTCGCCCGAGAGGTATAGACAGCGAGCGCTCAGATAATCACTAAAGTCTTCGGTTTTGGCTTTCCGTAAAAGTCTTTCATATTTGTGTTGGCGTTGAATCTCTTGAGTCAACGGGTCTTTCGGTTTATTAGAGGGGTGTGTATGTCGTCTCTGTCTTTTATCAAAATCACCATGCATCTTCGCAAATGCTGTTTTGCCCACCGCTACTGATGAGTCCAAACCACTCGACAGGTCTACACTCTCTTCAATTGTGGTCAAAGTGTTTGGTTTAGCGGCGATTCTTATCTCTCGTTCGGGAATAACTGGTTCTCCATTATCTCCGCCCACATCTTGTGGCAGATAATAGAGAGCGTATTCTTCTTCGGGTTCCGATCGCGGAAAATATAAGGGCATTAAGAGCTCATATATACCCACATCAGTGTCATCGACGGCAAAGACTATCAATTCGATAGCATCGCTGTGTCGCTCGAGAAAGCGTCGGACAACCCTTAAGGCTATGTGTGCGGCCGCCTGTCGTGGATAACCTCTGGTCTGAGTATTGACGGCACTCAATGCCAAAGACTTGAAGCAATTGTCTCGACTTATTTGAAGTACTTTTGAGTAACAGTTATATAATGCGTTTTCCGCCGCCGTATGATATTTGGCGTTATATTTGGGGCCAACCGTATGAATGATATAACGAGTCGGGAGGCCATACCCTTTAGATAACTTTGCGTCTCCTGTCTTACAGATTCTTAACTTATCCGTCAAAAACTGTTGCAATTCTGGTCCCCCTTTAAATCAATTGATAAGACTTGAGAACAATTGCCTTCAAATCAGATTAGATATACCTTTGGAAAGGATTCGTTCGTTAAGAAGTGATCGCTAAAGAAGTAAATAATTAAATAAATGGTATAACCAATGAAAGGTAGGGACAGACACCTCATTGAAGTGCTCATTAGTGGAGTTGACGATTGCGGTGACACCCAATTGAGTGATATCTCCAAACCAAAGGGCAATCTTAGAGTTGATTCCTCGTGAGTATGGAAAGGGACTCATTTCGTGAATCATCTGGTCTTTTGCCAATCGGTCCAAATCTTGTATATCTCTGGCAGATATATGTGACCATACTTTCAGGTGATGTGTTTCGATGATTTGTGGGGTCGACGCCACCGAATCGAGGGCTGGCTTTTCCGTATCCATCTTCGAGTCCTCACTAATACCTCTTCACAATCGTACCAATAGTTGAGTCAAAATTGAGATCCAATTACTTAATAATCAAAAGGAGTTTTAATATTTCAATTGATCGCAATTTAGGGGATTTTGTTTGTCTTTGAGTCAAAAGTGACAAAACAATTACAATCAGATAATAACTACGGAAACGATGACTTCTTATCACTGTTTGAGTCAATGAATTGATTGTCGGACGCATTGACTGATTGTTTACTAAACTTATTATCGACTAAATGGGAGTAAAATGTCTTATCATTTATTTGACAATTAGTTCAAATACCAGTACTTCACTCACTTTTCACCACAAATCGGGACTATTTTAAGTCCATTTCCATCGCAATCAATACTATTCTTGTATTTAAAAGTACTGTAATTAAAGCAATACTTCACTCAAATAGAAGTGAAATAAACAACTTTTTTGCATATATTTACTGAACTTTTTTACAACTTTACTCTTACACAGAATCTACAAATTCTGATAATTTTATCTTGCTCCATTTGTGTCAGTTCAAGAAAAACTAGTTAAGTGGTGTATGCAACTTTTGATAAGAAATGTTCACTCTAATTGAACCACTCATAAATTGAATGATACCATTGCAACTAGAACAAAATTTAGAACATTGACACCTTGCTCAAATTAAATGAAAATGCAAAGTCCAAATTACATAAGGAAATGTGATGAAGTTATACCAAACAAATGTCAATTTGCATTAAAATCAATAATTAGATGCAGAATACTCGAGATAAAATGAATATAGCTCAAATTGGTAATATTCCAGCTAAAGTTTCATTGAAGATATTAACTTTTTGTGAGTAAATGTTACTCCAAAATGTTTGATAACCTATCAATGATAGGAAAACTACTAAACTACAGCTGTACTATATTTGAGCATAGCTAGATCAAAGTTAAGAGTATTTGGAGGGGAATATTCTCTATTCTTGACTAATGAGTGTAGTATTGAAATATGATTGAAGTCATTCACTCTCTTAATCTCTGTTTAGACTTTTGACAAGAAAAGGCATAATTTGAGTGATTTAACGGAACATCTCTTTAAATAATCAGTGAGTCATTCAATTGGAGCCACAGTTGGGTTGGCTTTCAATTTATGAATGAATCTGTTTTTGAATAATACTATAGAATAACAAGAATTGAAGGAAACCTATGAAACGATAATAAGAATTACACCAATTTGTTAACAAATAAGTGATTACTTGTTATAACTCTTATAGACATAAAACCCCAGAAAATGTGACCATCTTTTATGTAAAAAAGTGTTTAAGAGCATAGGTCCGAACACTTTCTCTTTCGTTGGTAGCCATAACCCAGGGAGGGGTGCATTTAGGGATTCACTATCAGATTATATACTCCGAAAGCAATGTTATTGTCGTAAAAAATGGCGGAACAAAAAACGTGTGAAAATACGAAAGTATTTTTGGACATCACTATTGCCGACGAATACGGTATGTATTGACCATTAATTCCAATGATTTTCACTTTAATTAATCCCTCTTTTGGTTGAGAAGACATTTGTTTACATTATTTTGTGTTGTCTTTGGTTTTAATCGATTGTCAACTGATTTCTTGTTTCGAGTTTTAATTGCATTTCAATACAATTGTCTTCAATTGAATTATGGATTAATCACTTGTTTTGTGCAATAGTTGGCCGAATAATCATTGAATTGTTCACAAATGTGGCGCCGAAGACATGTGAGAATTTCCGCGCGTTATGTACGGGTGAAATGGGAATGGGCTCTAAAGGAAGTCCTCTTCATTACAAGGGATGCATTTTCCACAGAAGTATTGATCATAAAGTTGTTCTGCGATTGGAGTTCGGGTTAATTGTAATGACTTTTTGTTGCAGTCATTCGTCAGTTTATGATACAGTCGGGAGACTTCACTCATTTCAATGGGAGCGGAGGTCAGAGTATTTATGGCGATAAGTTCGAAGACGAGTCCTTTCAACTTAAGGTCAGTCATTCCACTCCTTTCCCATTACCTAATGTGTTGTCAATTGATAGCACGACAAACCGGGTCTCTTAAGTATGGCAAACGCCGGCCCCAACACAAATGGCTCCCAATTCTTCATCACAACAGCGGAAACCCCTCACTTGGATGGCAAACATGTGGTGTTCGGTCAAGTGATACGAGGAATGATGGTCGTCAACCTTCTGGAGAACTCCCGCACAGGTCCACAGGATGTGCCCATTGATGTAAACAATAATTAATCTCTAATTGAATTTATTAACGGATTTTGTATTAAATGCCAACAGAAATGTGTTATCTCTGATTGCGGACAATTCAAAGCGGGGGATGAGTTAATACTATGCGAGAATGACGGCACAGAAGACGTATTTCCGCAGTTTCCTGAAGACACAGATTTAGATTTCAATGAGGTTTGCAATCATTTCTTTGAATTTGTTCTCAACTTAAATATCAAACGATTGTATTCATCGATAGATCGATGATATTCTGAAAGTCGGCGAAAAAATCAAAAGTTCGGGAAATGTTTACTTCAAAAGTGAAGATTTCATTAACGCCAACAGAAAATACAAGAAAGCGTTGCGTTATTTGAATAAATTACACGACAATGACCTCAACGACGAGACAGAGAAGAAAGTTCTCTCTCAAGAACTTCCATGTCTTCTGAACAGGTATTGCATTCATTTATGTGACAGTCTTTTGAATATTGGTTTAAATATAGCGCCGCATGTCTTCTACGGCTTAAACGATATGACGCGGCCCTCGAAGTACTAAATGAATCCCTTGACATCGCACCCGACAGCCCCAAAGCTCTCTACAGGAGAGGGCAGGCATTTCACGGTAATCGAGAATATGAGAAGAGTTTGCAAGACCTACAAAAAGCCCAAATTCTGGCGCCTAATGACAAAGCAATCTCTTCAGAGTTAGCTGCAGTCAAGGGGGAGATACAGGCCTACAAAGCGAAGGAAAGGAAGGCCTACTCGAAAATGTTCTCATAAACTGGGAAAGCAGTCATAAAGAGTGTATTATAACCGAGAAGTGCAACACTTTTGTAAATAAGCGGCAATTAATCGTTTGAACCCAAAGTCAAGTGAATCCGAAAATCGTTTTTCTTTCGTCAAAATTCTGAGTCAATTCTGGATCTGATGTGACGTCCATTTGAATGACTGATGAAATAGAGTCGTTGTCTCTGATGTAAAACCATTTGTTTTCCACATTTCCTTGACTTTCAGAGGAAATGCTGTTCCGGTTATGAGATAATCGTTTTATATATTCTGTAGTTTTCGTTAAACAATAAATAAGCGTTTTTTCCATTCATTGGATTCTCTAAACATCCAAATAATTGTAAATTAACTTCAATTTTATCCAAAAATAAATATATTTTAAGAGTTTATCGAAAAGTGTCACTAATTTTAGTCATAAATATTAAAGAATGAAATGTTTAACAAATTTTGTGTTTTCTCTCATTTTCATCAACTTTTTAGTGCTTTTATTAATTAGTTTTATTGAATCAAATCGTGTATTAAATCGACGAAAGAGATCAGACGAAGAACTAATGGAATCCGAAAACATGATGTCTCCGGGTATGGCTTATATTAATTCTTTTAAATGTTCTTACAATGTTCTTGTTAGTTTTGGAAATGGATCAATTTAATATTACATATGATGTCATTTTTCAATTAAACTGATCTTGGGTTTGAATAAACTCAAGTTAATCTTTAACTGCAATTTGCTTAAAACTAATTTGAAATCACACTTCATTTGAAATACAGTTAGACTTGTTGATAAGAGAACCATTCGTACAAGGCAAATATGTCTCTTATTGAGAAATTCTTTTATTGAGAGGCACAAAAACATGAACAAAGAACTTAGCAGCATCTCCAGCTTAAGTCCGTTTATTTTTCGACCTTCTAACTGATTATGTACTCCTTTTGGTGAAATCGGAGGTAAGCCAGCTATCATCTAGGTATTACCCTGCCTTGAATATTAG
>JAQIWF010001085.1:0-13459 GCA_034694965.1 Ceratozetes gracilis | reverse complement strand
ATATAAATAGACTTTTATCTTCATAGAATTATAACTTAAGATATTAATAATATTATTATTTTATTCATTTGTTTATTCATTGATTAGTTAATAAAATATGGAAATAAATAATGATTTATAAATAATAACAAAAGTATGAAATGAAAAATAATCGATAATATAAGAAAAGTTCACATATTATAGAGTCCGACGTTTCCCTTATTAAGAGGATTGCCGCGAACAACACCGGCTGATAATACGTCATGTTTTCTGGAATAGCCACTGGTCTGTTGGGCAGGGTGGTCAGAGAATGGTGCCAACCAGAATGGCTTCACTATTCCATATGTAGGCCAACCATAGTTCTCAAAATAGCCGATCGACGACTCACAGGATTGGAATAATAGTGCGAAAGCACACAAACAAACCATCAGTTTCTATGAATACAAGAAATGAACATTTATTTCAAGAATTGTATCAAAACTGAAAACAAACGTCACTTACATATACTTTAGTCATATTTATTAACAATCGAAGAGTTTTCGATAAATCAGTGAATATTGAAATCACATCAAAGTTTGAGTTTTGAGCAAAACTTCAATTCTGAAGAGATTTGAGTCGAATATAACAGTTATATAAGAATTGGAAACCAATGGCGAGGATTGTTATCGAATTGGCGAAAGTGGCACCGCATGAGTGGCCGCCCATTAGCCTAAACTTTTATTTTCACTGACATTCAGATGACGATAATTGTGTACACAATTTCGACCTAATCTCTGAGTTCTTACTCTCTGGCCTTCATTTGCTTGAATATTATAAGAGAAAGTGATGTTTGAGCCCAGAAGGCATCACGTAATTCAGTTCAGTTCATCTTTTAAACTCTTGTGAGAGTCAATCACATAGCAGTCAATACTGTATTAACTCTCACAGAATCTGACCTCCAAAATACAAAGTGGTTTTCGACTCATTTCTGGGTCAATGTGGGGATTCGTTGTTCAGACAGAACACTGTCAGCACTTCTGACTTATTTAATTGCTTTCACTTTTTATTTATAATAAACTGAACCTAAAATAAGAGGAAAATTCTGCGAAAATATAAATTTTAAGTTCAAATGTTTTACTAAACATTTGGCCTCTAATCGATTCACCGATTTTTTGTACAATTAAATAAAGTTCACTCTTTTCTCACTCTTTTCTCATTCAATTCTCTTCCAAAATATTTTAAGAAATTTCGGGATTCCTTTATAAGTGAGGACTTGAAGTCATTCTTTGAATTATTCTTTTATAAAAAGTGTTTTCACTCAATACATAGTGAAAGTCGTTTATGTTATCATTGACTTGTGAATCAACAAACCATCGAGTTTTGAAAGTCATATTTATTACCATGGTTAGTAGTTAATTGTTGATTTGTTCTCACCTGTGAATAGGATTATTTTGCTCATTTGTTTTTATTTTTAAAATCATTTTTCACTCCGAAATTTTAATATTATTGCTTATATTGTTGTGACCAGAGAGGGGGTAAACCAGGAATACCACCCGAAATTTAACAAACCCCTCCCTAAGCTCGGCGAAAAAAATTGTAAGACAAAACCGCAGATTTCCTAAATTAATCTAAAGATTATCTAATATTGAATTAAAGACTTTTGATGGTCTTTAGATTTTAAGACATCCATAAGCTTTTCGTATTAAGACTAAATTTTTGAGTGTAGTTGGTAAATGACCATTCTTAATTGTAGGGGAGTTTTGGCTAAATTTTCTTTCGGTATCTCTCGTTTGAAAGTAAACTTGAGTACCAAGTGATGTGAAATACAATGTTTGTATCAAATTCTTACAAATAAGAATTGTTGGAATTAAAGAATGTCTTTTCAATGTTGTTGAAAGGGTATAATTTAAATTATTAATGGTTAACATTAATAGCTTTAATTCAAAAGTATGTTTATCATTAAATTGATCTGCTATCTTATTCTAACAAGTAAGTTACTCTGATAGTAAGGTCACAATAATAATAAAACCCTTTAATTTATTCGGTTATCAGTTCATCAGATTTGAGAATATCTTAATTTATGTACAAAAGTATATTTATTTTATAATGTATTCAAAGATAAAAAAAATCTATTTGAAGGATATTTATGAGATGTTCCTATCGGTGAGTGCTATCATTCAAATTCTTGTATAAGTTACAAGTCTATCATAATTACAATGACTTTATATTCAACACTTTATATACCCTGTAATAAGAAATGATATGCAGAAGTATAACCACGATAAACATTGACTATAAGTTTAGTTGTGATAAACATTGAGAGACATTATAGCCCAGGTCACCTTCACTTTTAACCTAGTATTGAATATGGTATATAAAATGATGAAATATTTATAATATGATAATTAAGTGACAAATGTTTTCTTTGAGAATATCTACAGATTTGTGTCTTTTGACAAACAAATGACAATAAATTTAAATTCATTTAAATAAAAATTCTTTACACAAATAAAGGAATAATTAATCAAAAGAGATGTGAAGCAATAAATTATGAAAAATAGTGAACAAGCAATAAAGCAGTGCTTATTGAGAGCCGAAGAACTAGTTCAGTGCTGACACTCACTCAGACCGCAATATTTCTTAATGAACTACTGAACTCTTAAGGGGTTACGGCTTTCCATTGATTCTCACCTAAAAACACAACAAAAGACAAGACAACAAAAGTTCTCTCAAATGGCAATCAATAATTCAATTATTTTTTATTCGACCGAAAAGTGATAAGTTTTGAGCAAATATTTCGCTTTCAATGCAAATACAAATCAATTAAATACCAATTTATCGCTTATTTTCTAAAATTTCTTTTTATTCGATAATCTTTTTTAGTGAGAGTTTGTCAAAATTCAATCGATTGACTTGTATTTGACAATTCTCTGGAGGCCTCAAAATACCCTTTCAAACACTTTAACCTCTCAATCAATGAAGAAATCGATAACTTTTTCGGAATTTATTGAAAGATAACTTCAAATGAACTAAAATTTAAAAAATATTACAAAATAATTAATTAATGAAATATTGAAGCATTAAATGCAAAGTCCGTACAATTAATCTCAAAATTGATTTCAAAGGAGATATAATAAGTTGTAAAGCGATAGCGATATCACAAAACCATTAAAATTCCATTCAATACCAAATTCACCGAAAGTTACATCGAGTTTATGGCAGCAAATAATGAATACAAATAGAAGTCAACGAAACATTCAATAGTTTATTGTTGTTGTGGAGGATATCCACTATATGTTTGACCGGACTGTTCATAGCCGGCATAATTGCCCATTTGTGGCCGCGGACTGTAGTGTCCGTATCCCTGTTGGCTATAATTGGGCCGCTGCTGAGGTGGTGGAGGGCCAGCATTTGGCATCGCCCCATAACCACCATTCTGTGGCTGAGGGGGTCCAGAAGGCGGACCATAAGTGTTACCATAATTAGGTTGTTGTGAGTATTGAGAGCTTTGATTGTAATTTGGATTCGAATAACCAGAGTATGATTGAGGGGGCGGTGGGGGACCGCCTCCACTATGTGTTGTGTGCGGGGCATGTGGTGGCGTTTGTCCCGAATAAGGGGCCGCCTGGGCTGGCATTGGCCCCGACTGTGAATACCACTGCTGTGGCTGTTGTGGTGGTGGAGGGCCTGACTGTCCCACATTTGACGGCCCATATCCTTGAAATCCTGGGTATTGACTCGATGGTGGCGGAGGATAACCGCCAGCCGGACCTGACTGAGGGGGAGGTGGACCGGGAGGAGCATTATTAGGAGGATTGGGATAGTTGTAGGGAAAGCCAGCATTTGATTGCTGTGAATAGTTTTGATTAAATTGTGGGGATTGGGAGCCATAACTGTAAGCATTCGGCTGTGTTTGGGGTCCATATTGAGACACAGGAGGGGGAGGCGGTGGGGGCGGCATCATTCCATATTGATTCTGTGCGGACGCTGGTGGGGGCGCACCTCCGGGGGGCATATTATGAGAGCCTGGCATTGATCGAGAATATGGTGGCTGTTGTGCCAAAGGCTGGTGTTGTGATTGGGATGTGTTTGGAGGCATTGGATGTGATGCTCCCGATTGTGGTGGTTGTGCTCCGGATTGACTCTGCAATGGAGGCGGTTGTGCCGATTGTGGCGGTGTTTGAGACATGGGCTGCGACTGAGAGGGTGGTCGTTGAGGACCTTCTATGAAATTGTCATTTTGGGAAGCATTCGGAGGGGTTATCCTATTCTCAGCCATCGAAGGGGGAGTTACTGAAGGAGACGTCTGTTGGGAGGGATGTTGTGGTGTCTGATGCGGTCCAGACTGTTGTCCTGATTGTGACGACTGTTGCTGAAGATGTAGTGATGGGTTGTGTTGTGACTGCATTTGCATTGAGTTACTATTGGGGGCAGACATTGACTGAGCCATCGATGGAGACACTGATCTATTGCTCATTGGACTCGTCGTTGGAATGAATGTCTGCGGCGGTGGAAGTAATGCAGTGATGTTTGGGTTTGTCTCTGCAATGGAGGCCAAGTAGACGAGGTTTCTGTGCAGTTGTTGTTGATACTGAAGGCATTCCTGTCCTTTGCCTTTGTTCTGGTAGTCGACAATGCATTGAATCAAATGTGTGTTTTCGTCCAACATCTGTGTCATCAGTGAAGACATCACTCAATTGAAACTCATTTCCAAAACAATGCAAACCTTTTGTATTTGCGACGGATTTAGAGTCGGCCGCGACTTCTGCTGCGGTATGAATGCCACAGACATTGGGATCCGTTTGAGTTGTCCTTAATATGAGTTAATTTCAATAAAATACTGATCTGTTATCCAATTATTTATTCAATTAATTAATTTCAAAACAAAGCAATTAAACCGATATTAGCAGTCATTTTGTGACACAACGCATGCGCACAACACAGGGGTCCGCAGAGGAGTATCCACTTCTTGAGACATCTCTGTCCACTCCAACCACTTATTGGTCAATCAATTCTTGTAGAACTCAGACAAAATTCTAAAAGGAACATGCTTAAATGATATTTTCACTTTCTTCTATTAAATAAAAAAGTTATATGAAATCTATTTTGTAACTAGCTTGGTAATTTAATTTAGAGCAAATGAGTTTCTTATTTCTTCTTCCAGATAAAACTAGTGTATTGCCAAAACTATAATTGTAACAAGGCACTAATTAGTTAACCAAGTTTATTGGTGCAAAAAATTTGGAACGCTTCACGATTTTGCGTGTCATCCTTGCGCAGGGGCCATGCTAATCTTCTCTGTATCGTTCCAATTTTAGTATATGTCCCGCCGACACGGGACAAGTATATTACTCTCCCTTTCCTTATATACTCCCCATAATGACCTCCTTTTGTCCATTACAGTCACTAATGCAATGACACTATTTCTTTGTTAATACAGTTTTACATTTAAGACATTTTAAATATTTGTATACAAAATATGTTTCAAAACTAAGTTTTAAATGATTTTAATTAGAGTTTAGTTTATATTAATTATAAAAACATTTATTATTTTTGATTTAATTGAAATTTTTACAAATGATAGTACAGACAGTGCTTTATATTTGTGGACATATTGTATGGAAGACTGGCTTTGAAGAGAACAGAGAAAAGTATTGAATCAAATTATGTTCAGCGCTGTTGTCATCCAATGAAAGGTTTGCTTCGTTTGTATGCTTTGTATTGTTTGTAACCAAAGACTCCAATAATTAGACCGAAAACAACGTGTCTTTCATTTAAATTGATTTGTTTGATACGATTCCCACCAAAACAAGTGATAAGACATCAAAAATGTCGGACTCGAACATCGATTCGGTAGAGTTAGACCGCGAAGACTCGTCACATGAAAACGGCGGCGACGGCTCGACCGGCGCTCTCGCAGACGATGAACACAACGACTCTGACATTCATTCCGATCACAACCTCAACAATAGTGTGGACGCATCAGAAGATCCCGAACTCGAGGCCATTAAAGCTCGGGTCAGGGAAATGGAAGAGGAGGCAGAAAGACTTAAAATCATGCAGGAAGTCATGAATGATGAGGACAAACACGACTCAGACAGTCCTAATGGTATGACCCCTCTCACAATTAACCACATTCTCCTCTTAGTCCAAGAGTACCTCAGAGGGCACACAAATGTTAGCATTTCATCCGAATTATATAATAAGGAATGTGTGACTAAACTGTGTGTCCTATGAGTCCATCTCTTTATAGTTGACTAAAATGACTAAAATTAGACATAAAGTCAATTATGAGAGAATCGGTCGTCAAATGAAATAACAATTTGTTTGTCTTAAAGCGAGTACTTCTGGAATGTCCATCGAAGAGAAGATGGAAGTGGACGCCCGTTCCGTATATGTGGGAAATGTAAGCATTTGTTGCCTTTGAAGCTATTAGTAAATGATTTGAATGATGAGTGCATTAATGCACAGCACATGTTAGACTTCTGACTCATTTGATGTCAATTTCATTTCTGACAATTCATTTAAAATACCTTTTAATTAATTGAAACTCCGTTTTACTGACAATCCTTTGATTTGAACCAAAGGTTGACTACTCGGCCACAGCAGACGACTTGGAGAGACATTTTCACGGCTGTGGTTCTGTCAATAGAGTTACCATTCTTTGTGATAAATATACCGGACATCCCAAAGGGTTGGCTCATCTCTTCTCTATTTGTCAGACACTTAATAATCAATTGATTTAAGGTTTGCTTACATTGAGTTCGCGGACAAAGACTCAGTGGAAACGGCGACAGCACTCGACGAGTCGTTATTCAAAGGCAGACAAATTCGAGTAATTGTTTTATTCATTCATTTAAACGATTTTACAATTATTTTATACTTATTTACAAAAATGTATTACAAAAGAAAACTAGAATTGATTTAAATTTGTTTGTCCTCAACAGGTAAGTGCTAAGAGAACCAACAGACCGGGCATTAGCTCAACCAATCGGCCCCCCAGAGGAATGAGGGGAATGAGAAGAGGCGCATATATGGGTCGGAGTGCGCCCTGGTTTGGTGGCCGACCAATGAGACGACCGTAAGATTAAATCTATTAATCAATTGTTTCTAATATTTATCTCTTTATTAGACGTCGTGGCGGTTACTTTGGTTACAGTCCCTATTGAACTGTCCTTTCGGTATAAATACCTAAAGTTGTAATTAATTGAATGATTCGGCGCTTAATCGCATCTCTCGACTCAATAATCAATTTTCATATTCATTATGTCTTTTCACTCAATGGTCCGAAAATCCCTTACATCTGATGCAGACATTAGTGGACAACACGTAATGCAAATTATGAACAAAAAAATATTTTAAATTAAAAAAAAAGATTAATTGAAAAAAATGTAAAAAACGAATAAAAAAATCATTAATTAAATTAAGAAAAAAGAATTAAAAAAATGATTTATTAAAAAAAATGATTTAAAAGAAGCAAAATCTAAAGGGAATGACATCTGCATCAGTTTGTAGGGGACGTAAAGGCATTCTATATTTTTCAGGTCATCACATGACTGGGCTGTGGGCACAGCCAATAGGACAGTGCTCACCAGTAAATAAGTTAATTCGACTATTAATTGCTTTTCGGTAACAAACAATGTTTAACAAAAGGAACGACCAGTTTTCTGGTGCCATATGTCTTGAGTGATGGCCAGAGCCCCTCCCTGTACGAAGCGGACAAAATTGTCACCAACTATTGGCCCCATGGCGTAGAGTCCGGGAGCGGCCAAACTCTCGTGAGTCAGTGCATCAATGCTTACGGGGTTAGAGCGCGGACTTATATCTTCTCCCTTTTTGATCCCCAGATTCGATAATAGAGTCTTGTCTTCGATGAAATCAAGATCTGGTTTCATACCAATGAGGACCAGAACATATGAGACCTTCACTTTGACATAAGTGGTCAGTTGAGTGTCGTCGGCGCCAATTCTATTAACGAGGAGCACCTCTTTATTGCGTTTGATTTCTTTAACGCAATGCATTGGCAACGGCTCATAACCAGAGTTCTGGACTGATTTGGTCTTCATCTTGGAGTGGACCTTATGGTACTCCGGATACATGTTTTCCGGCAATTGATTAAATATGAGGGACGGGTCGTCCGGATGTCTTCGGAACGCGTGTATAATTGGAATTCTTCTAAACTTTGTGGCGATGATAGCATCGGCAGCACTGAGACCGGCGCCAACTATTAGGATGGGGTCCGACGACTGTTCAACTTTTGACTCGAATAACAACGTTTCCAATTCATTGAGTGAATGCAAAACGAAAGGCAGGTTTTCTCCGGGAATGTTGAGACGATTGGCCCGATCGCAGTTACCCGTCGCTAACACTACTCGAGGACTCGTATACTGAAAGGCTTTCCCATTAGAGTCATGACCTCCGACCTCATACTTATTGGAATTGGGGTCATATCGAAGAGAAGTAACGGAACTAAAGTTCTTAAAATATTTGTTCAAATTCTTGGATTTGACGAAATGCTTGTAATAGTTGGCAACCGTTGAGAGACTGACTCTACTCTCGCGTCTCATTTCTGAACACCAGTTGTGAACAAAGTCTCTAATCTCCATATCAGGCAATTGCATCCATGAGCCCAAACTAATGGTAAGTATTTCCTTACAATCATTCATCCAATGCCAGGCCCCTCCCGGCTGACCCTTTCCAATGACTACGTGATCGACCACTTTGTCTGTCTGTTGCCTCCACTCGAGTGTTGAGGGATTCTCGAAACCAAAGTCTGCTTCGGGATGTTGTAACTGATCCAAGAGAAGGCACACTCTGTTAATAGATCGTCCCTCCAATCCATCGCTCAGATATTCCAAGTCTTGTTCTATAAGAGACTTATTGACAACACTTTCTTCAGTAAGTCTCTGATGAAGATATTCGTTGGGATGTACTTGACTGGTATAGTAGGGCCAGTTCCCAGACAGCATATAACTCAGGGTTATGGCTGACGGACCGTTTCCTATAATGACCACTTCTTTTTCTGTTGAAACCATGGCTATCACTGAGGTATTGCCACAATTCTGTTATTCGAGGCTCAATCCAATGCAAAGCACAAAAAAGGTGACGAATTGAACAAAATTTCCAATGTTTTTGTCATTTATATCATAAACCACTCATTGATTACAAGTGACGGCAATCACAGATCAAATCTAAAACGAATGGAAATCAATTAAATTAGCCTTAATTTCAATGATAACTACATTCGCCTCATGTTTACGGCTCTCAAAGTTTTTTAAAGTAATGATTCGTCGATTGGATTTCATTTTAGACTGTAATCTAATTGACTAGACTTCTCAATATTATGGATGACATGAGATTTAATCTGGGAATTCAGTGTAAAACAGGTCTCTCAGAGCCAAACCTCACGTCTCTCTCTTCACTATCACTTTAAAAATCAAGAAATGAAAGGAATTTCATTAAATGGTTTGGCATTCAACACATTATTACTCAATTGATACTAGAATTCAATTGTTATTTAACTTTTTCCCTATAGATTACAATATAAATTGTAATGACCTCCAATTTTAAGCATCTAATCACTCAAATGAACCTGTATATTTCAATTAGTCTGGATATTAATAGACTTGCAGTAAAACAATAACTAAATATTGATTTCGATAATAATTTCCATTATTTACAGTCTATAGTCTATAACCACTTTTAACTGAAAATAGCGAAAACAAAGTTGAGATAAGAATAATGAGATTTAAGGATCAAATTGGGAATAATTAGGTTAACATTCAATGACAAAGAATCGATTAAAAAATAGACTAAAGCAATAAACAAAACAGCATGGTCACATTTATTTCTGGCTCTTTTCTCATGTCATTATGATATAAGACACGGAAAAATCGTCTCACTTTTCAAATCATTTATTTATAGAGAGACTCCCCTCTCAAGTCACTCATCCTTTTGGGGACATTAATCTGATGTTAACTTTGTTTTAAAATTGGTTTCAATCGTAACTTATTTTATAAGTGACAACAAATTTATGAATAATTAAATTGTTTGAGTCTATTGGGAAATAATTGCAATTATGTAAACAAATTGTAGACAAACTTAGTTTGTATCAAGAACATTTTATCTAATTTTATGCTTACAAAATCCAGGATATATATATTCTTAGTATCTCTACTCATGGAGGAAATATTGCCGACAATTTTACAACTATTTGTGATAATAATTTTCGTCTGATTAAGTAATCGACTAATCAATAATCAGTGACGCGGAAGAGGGGGTTTATACCAGGGGGGGGAGTATCCCAAAGTTCTATAGTCCGATGATTTTATGCCCAGGGAAAGTATTTGACTGACTCCCCCTTTGACATCCATATCATTAATTATTGCGATTACTTAAAATGAACTAAAAATACTAATAATTGGCAGTCGACTAACGATTTCATCATTCAATGTGTGGTACAAATGCACTAAGAATTCAAATCTCTTTATTCAACTCATTTATATTCCGCATATCATAATTCAATTTTTAGTGCATAATTGACAACCTTGCTCATTTTTCAGTGACAATCAAAATTTCATTGATAAAAGAAGGTACATGTTACACTGATTCGTGGAAGGTAAAATTTATACAAAATGACGAGGACATTTCAGTATAGAATCTATACTCTTGATAATATCTATATTGATATTAATTAAGCAAGTACTTATATTCGTAAATTAATGTTTAGGATTAACTAATGAATTGAATGGAAGTAAATTATGCCGTATATGAGGTTTAATTTTAAAAAGTAGTGAAAAATTACGAATTTATTTGAAGTCTTACCGGAATTTGAGTCGATTTGAATTAAATATTGAGAATAAAAAGTGTGCCGACAATTGAATTCAATGATGAAATAGCTGTCAATTTGATGTTTAGAAATATATCACGAAATTGAAAACACAATCACTCGGAGTAAATGTTTAGTGAATGCGAATCCAAAAGAGCACTACTTTTTATATCTGCAATCAATTGGATTTATGCATCAAATGAATTGCTCTGCTCTGCACCGGCGCTCAAACTTATTCACCACTCGATAGCAAACACTTATTCTGTTTAACATTTAACAGAATAATCAGAATTTGATATAAGACTTATGTAATTCAAAACAAATTAAAGTCAATTGTTTTCATTTTTTTCACTCAAAAATGTATTAATAAATGATTAAAAGTATGAGAACTCGTGACGTCTGATATTCGTTAGGCGATGACGAATACCAGCCATCAATTTGAATGAAAAGTAAAGGTAGATATCGATTATGGCATGAGTTTTGGCACTTTCGTACCGATTGATTGCTTGATTAGTTTGGTTATAGAAAAGCAATTCATTTATGGAATTTGTAGTCGTAGTTGAATGTTCGCTCGGTCAATGAGTTCACACTTACCAGTGAAAGTTGAATAAATAGTCGGAATACTTTACTTAATCAAATCAATGCTCAAAAAAGAGTAAAAATTGCTTACTTTTCAATACATGTGTTTAATTTCAATGTATTCCTCTATAAAATCGACAATTTATTCATATGATTCACGACTTCATTCACTGACTCTTAATATTAAGTAATGAAATAAATTTATTGAGAAAATTGTCATTTGAGTTAAAGCAGAATATTAAGTGCATATTCACAGGGGCCAAGGTTAACTGCTCAAGGTCCTATTGATTTTGTCTGCAAATCTCCTATTGATGTGTAGAGTCTACAGTAAAAATGTATTCACGTCTACAACACATGAATTTACATTATTATTACGACTATTCTCTTCAGTAGACATCTCTTGATTGGTGACTAAAACTTCTTTAATCAGAAGATATAACAAAGAATTCGAGTTTATTCAAGAAAATCATTTCCATTGCGGATCAGTTCATTTCAACAGAAATCTGATTCTCAACAAAATCCAATCAATATTTATTCGCTTATCTATTAAATAGCAATTAGTTTCCTACAGAAATCAAACAAAACTATTTTTATTTATATTTATTTATAAATCTTTAAACCAATTTTGTAACAAAAATATTTTTTTCAAAAATTCCATAAATATCTTAAAATTAGATTAAAGACAAACAAAATATTAAAACCTTTGGTTAATAACAATAAATCTTTAATATAAAACTTAATACTTTTAAGAGCGTCCACTCCTTTCCTGTTCTTCATTAGTCAGCATATAGGCCGGCATATAATAAGTCTCTCCATTACGCGAATTGAATTTGAGTAAAGGGTTTTGTGCGGTATTAGAGGTCGAGCCGATTGAGGTATACCCGCGATCATAGAGGGAACAGTAAAGCACTTCGTTATCGCGAAGGAAAGACCAAATCTGACTGTAAGACCACATAAGTAATGGGGAAATACGCAGGAATTGGGGCCAATTTGAGTCAGTCATCTGCCACTCACTAATAACAGCATTAGTCGGAAGATCACTGATTCGGGTCCCCATAAAAATAGCCTTTATTTTGGTGTCATTCTTAAGAAATTGGAGCGCCTTCTTGTAGTCCGGAGTGCAATACGATATCAGATTCAAGTTATATCTGTGGACAGTCTGTCGGACAAAGTTTTCGAGCGATGGAAACGAATCGGGAATTTCGATATAAAATGCATTCAATTTATTATTTGGATATTTCTCTATAAAAAGTGTATAAACGATATGCAGTAAAGCCGTGCAATCCTTCCCTCCATTAAAACTGATGCAAATTTCATCGGCTGTGTATTCAATGAGCGCTTTTGAAATCCAATCAATGCTTTTCTTCACAAAATCATTATCTGAACCGTATTTTAAGAGACGATCAATACTTTGTCGGGAATTTGGCGCAAATCGACAGTCGATAGCATTTGACGGCAATATGAAGCGAAGGACGGCTTCGGCTCTGTTTACTATCGTCTCACAGCTCGAGATGAAAGTCACTTCAAAAGTGGATTCAGAAGCAGTTATCTGACAGATCTTGAAACCAATGGTCGGACACTCTTCGCTGGTCTTCTCAAGAAGTGAGCGAAGAGTCAACTCATCACAACTTATGTTAAGAATTCGGACAACAGATGAACTCATTCTGAAATACAATACAAATAATCAAAAATGTGAACCAAAAGACTGGAAGATATAAATTACTATTTATTATCAGTTGAAGAAATAACAATCATAATACGGCGGGATATGGCAATATCTTACAGTTCATGACAGGTCTGTTTTGTCATCATTTTAAATATTAATTAATAATAAGTCGAATATAACTTACATTTAGATAAACGAATGATCAATAAATAAAACGCTGGTTTGAAGAGATCTGAAATTAAGGACAGAATTAGCTTCGAGTTAAAATCGTCTCGGGGACATTATAATACTCTTCTCCTTGTTTCTTTAAGAATTGAGTTAAAGTGTGCTTTTAGGGGTAAAACTTGTTTTAATTAAACAATTTATCAAGGTGCTATCTGGTATAATTCATATCAATCATAATATGTTAAAGTTTGGACCAGTGGCAA
>JAQIWF010001084.1:0-13462 GCA_034694965.1 Ceratozetes gracilis | reverse complement strand
ATGACTAAAGTCTATGTTTTGCGTATTACGGGGGTATTAAGGGGTCTAGAATTAGTAAAATTTTGCGAAATAAATGAACAGAAAGAGAAACTCATTATGATGCATACTTGTCTGCGTGGAATGTTCTTACTGGATTATAATGTTAAAATACCTTTTAATAAGAGAAATAAGTTAAGAGCAGCCAAAACCATTAAGACAAAGTCGAGAACAAAATTCAAACACATATAGATACATGTATCTAGGGAAAATTTATATCAAGTGAGAACTTTGAGAAATTTATAATACTAAGGTCCTTTTATTATTTAACTTGAGTAATAAATTTTTATTGAAAAATTTAATTTAAGTTCAAATTTCAAATTTTGCGAATACCTGGTTAAGAGAATCTTTTTTTAAGAGACCATTTCTCCGCACCAATGGACTATTTCTTAGCATTTTAGCCTCAAAGAGAATTATTCTTTTAAACTGTAAGATTATCTCGATTTATATAAGTTTTCAAATTGACAAAAAGGAAAACAATGCTCGACTACATAATTATAATAAAAAGATGATTTACATTTATCAATTAATCATAAATAGCATTAAATAGTTCTTGTTGTTTTCTTAAATTTTGCTCATATTTGTACCTCTCATTAAGAGATAAATTTGTCTTGCACCAATTGTTCTCTTATCTAGAGGTCTAACTGTATACTCTTGTATATTGAAGGGTTGGATCAGCATTGGCCACACTTTATGGGACGAGTATAATGGAAAACCATCACTTCAATCACTGTATACTTATTCTTAATACAGAAGTAAAGTTTACTTCACTTTAATCAGAGAATTAATTAATGTTTCAAAAGGGAAATAATATCTTCCAATCGCTATCACCTGAAGATTACAGAGAAGTGATACATATAATCGAGTCCTGCATTCTTTCAACAGATTTGGACCAATATTTTCAGTCAGTTCTCAGCCTTTTATTTGTCTAAAATATAAAGAGTTTTAATTGAATTCTTGACAAAAGAAAAAAGAATTCATTCGAAGAATTGGTTAAATCGGGAGAAAAGAGTTGGAATGAGTGCCACAAAAAAGATTTATTGAGAGGTGTTTTGATGACTGCCTGTGATATAGGCGCTACTTTCAAGCCATGGGATATACAAAAAAGAGTGGCTGAAATGGTAGCCAGTGAGTTTTTTGAGCAAGGTGATCTTGAAAGGAAGAAACTCAATCAGATGCCAAGCGCTCTGATGGACAGAACCAGAAAGGATGAATTGCCATCAATGTAAGACTCTTTTTATCAACATAAGAGTTTAACACTATCAATATAATTAGGCAGGTCACTTTCATCGATCTCATATGTCTTCCAATTTACAAGGTACATTACAATCTCAATAATTGACGATACATTTGATTACACATTAATTTCTGGATTCAATGACAAATTCTATGGTTATATCCAAAACTAATAGGTCCTGAGTTTGAGTTTCCCAGCGCTCACACCTCTCTATGCCGGCTGTTTGGAGAACAGAGAGAAATGGAATGAATTATCGGAAGAAAACATTTCCACTACTTAGTTGATGAATGAGAACTAGGTACATTTGTTCTCAATCTAGAAATCTATTGAAAGGCAAATTTGATGTCCAGTCACTATATATTCATTGAAAGTTCCAATTCTTCATATTATATGAATCCATACTTCAGAGCCTCAGAACAAACTGTAAAAGTGATCAGTTTTTAAGCCTTTCTTCTATTCGTTGCCTTTTTTCTTTGTAATTACAACCCTGGTACAATTGGATCAATTTACTCTCAAATGAACATGCCTGTTTACCAGTCAAACCACCAATTAGAATCATTTGACTGGCTCAACTTAAGCTTACAGAGAAGATTCAAGAAAGAGATATCAATTCAAAGAATCGTCTCAAAGGAAAAGATAATTTGTTTGAACTTATTTTATTGGAAATGTAAAGCACTTATTGTTAATTAACTGTAAAATTAGTATATTTTCAAAAGTGATACTTGGTATTTTGCCAGCAATAAACAAAATTATCAAAATCTAATTTTCTTGTTTACAGAAGTTGTCTCATTGCAGAGCTGTGCCATAACCCCCTCCTCCGGGAGTTTTTAGATGAAAAATATCGCCGGCATTGACTTCGATTGAATTTTTGGATCCGAGATCTACAGTACGACCGCATCGAAACTTTAGTATATTTTTGCCTCTCTTTCCCGGCTCTCCTCCTGTCATACAATCAATCAATTTATAGACAATTATTTATAGTACAGACCATTCATTCCAAAGGGAGCGAAGACTCGTCTTTCTGTTAACACAGAAAGAATAAGATTTTTCCGAAACATTAGTTCTCGAATGACGCCATTCCCGCCATTAAATCTACCCTTTCCTCCAGAGTTTGGATTTAATGTGAATTTTTGGACAATAACCGGATAACGCTTTTCAATAATCTCTATGTCAGTGATTCTTGTATTAGTCATATGGGTGTGAACACCACTCCTGCCGTGATTAGTGGAAGTGGCGCCTAAAAGATGTAACGGAATGTCTAAGACTGTCCAATTAAGCTAGAACATTTATATTGCTTATACCTGCACCGCCCGCAACCGTTTCATAGTATCCATGAGTTTGGTCTCCAAAAGTGATATTATTCATACATCCCTGCGATGCCGCACAGACACCAAATGCTTTAAGGATAACATCTGTGACCCTTTGAGAGGTCAATACATTGCCCCCAACAACAGCCGCCTCTTCTGATGGCGAGAGAATGCTATTGTCGGGAATTATAACGTGAATGGGAGTGAGACAACCCTGGTTAAGAGGCATATCATGACCCACGAGACATCGTAAACAGTATATGATGGCCGACAGCGTTACAGCTTTAGGAGCATTACAGTTACCATACACCTCTTCATCTGTTCCTGTAAAATCAAAGGTAGCGCTTCCAGTCTCGTCATTAATATCAACAGTCAATTGAATTTTGGTTCCGCTGTCCATATAATCGGCGGCAAACAATCTGTGACTACCGACTGATTTGACCGTTTCTTTGAGCATCTGTCGAACGGCCAAATCAGCGTTACTTTGAATATATTTCATATATGCCTGAACCACATCCAAACCATAATAGTCTATAAGTTGAGTCACGAGACTAATTCCTTTTTGATTTGCGGCCACCTGTGCCCTCAAATCACTCAAATTGTCACTCAAAGTTCTGGTGCCACTACACCCTGGGTGTTTTGAAGGTGACATCAATATTTCAGTGACTGCTTCCTCTTGAAAAATACCGCCCTTCACTAATTTCAATGATTTGATGGCTGCCCCCTCTTGCCATATATTTGTTGAGAATGCGGGCATTGAACCTATCATTAATGGATTCATTACTTTCATTATTCTGCAAATAATTTCTACCATATTTACCAGGAGTAAGACCCCCAATATCTGCATGGTGACCTCTATTAGCCACAAAGAATATTGGATTCTTTTGGTCCGAATAGAAAACAGGAGTAATGACCGTCAGATCCGGTAAATGACTGCCTGAAGACAATTCAAAAGTAAGCGCTTCGATAATTAGATGAAATTAAATGTCAGACCTCCTGCTGTCGGATGATTAGTGAGGAGTACATCGCCAGCACTTAAATCGCTGTTAAGATATTGTAATTGGAATTCCACTGCTTTACCCATTGATCCCAAATGGACCGGAATATGGGGAGCATTTGAGACTAGCCCTCCGTCCGGTCCAAACAAAGCACATGAAAAATCAAGTCGTTCCTTAATATTAGTTGAAATAGAGGTGCGCTGAAGAACTCGACCCATCTGTTCAGCGATACTCATAAATCGATGAGAGAATATCGAGAGTTGAATGGCATCTAAATTAGAGCCGACCCTCTTGTCCCCACTTTTGCCAATTTCTATCAAAATATTTCCTCTTTGAGTCATAATAGCCTTACACTGAGGTTCGACCAGAACTGTAAAGTTTGGGTCAATTATAATGGCCGGTCCCTCTATTTGATGACCGTATCCTAAATTCTCCATCAAAAAGACCGGTGTTATTGAATAACCGAAACCATCAAAATAACAATTGACCCGTTCCTCTATTTTGGGATCACCTTTAATTATTTCACTCATTTTATCCATTTTTTTGAACTCATTGAAAGAGCCCACTCCTCGCACTCTTATGTCGTCCACCAGAATAGTGCGATCAGGTATAGTGAATCCAAATTGTCTTCGGTATAGTTCGAGGAATGATTGTCTAAAATTGTCTTCAGTACAGAATGTTTGTGAATCTTTAGTGAGAGAATCCGTTCGAGTCATTAACGGGAAATCCGTTTTTTCATATCTCATATTCAAATAGATTTCAACACTTATGTCCATATCTTTGAAGCCCTGTTTTCTCAGTTCAGTCACACATTTTTCAATTAATTTTGTGATTCTTTCGTCGATTCGATCGAAATATGTGTTATTGTAGTGAAAATTTGTTGGAATCGTTTCCTCGTGAACCACATCCGCCAAAGCCATTCCATAGGCAGATAAATTACCCGCATATTTATGAACAAACACTTTGGACATTCCCAATGACCTAGCAATGGCACAGGCATGTTGTCCGCCTTACAATAAATGCTATGACAGTTAAATTGCTTCTCAAATCATTAATTATAACTCAGTAAGATATGAATAAGCATGGTTAATCTAACCTGCACCACCAAAACACGACAAGCAATGATTTGAAGTGTCATAACCCTTTCCCTGAGTGATAGAGCGTATGGGTCGGCACATGGCTTCGTTGGCAACTCTGATGAAACCCATCGCCACTTCTTCTACCGTCAAATTCTTTTTATGATAAGAATCAGAATTTTCAATGAATTCATTGATTTCTTTCGTTAGTCCTTTAAATGCATTGACAGTCGAATCCTTATCTAAGGACTGGTCCTTATTTGGACCGAAAATCTTAGGGAAATAATCGGGAAGTATTCGACCCAAACATAGATTGGCGTCCGTCACAGTGAGAAATCCATTATTCCTATAACAAACAGGTCCAGGATATGCAGCCGCGCTCTCCGGGCCCACCACAAAAAGACCAGACTTTAAGACCAAAACTCAAATCAATTTAAAAGATAGAAAAATTAAGATTTACTCGAAAATAGAGTTTAGATCCTCCGCCGGCGGCGACGGTCTGTATATCTGTTAGTGATATTCAACAAATTAATTATCAAAAGCTCTTCTAAATGTTCATTTATAACTAACAAGATACTTTATGGTATATTATTGGCAAAATAGAGGGTTTGCAAGGTTATATAGAAAATACAGACAGAAAATAAAGAAAATATGTTAGACTTTAAATATTGGACCAAGATAATTAAAATAAGATATAACCCAATTGAGGCGTTTGTATAGTAATGCCGGCGGTAGTCGTCTCGAAGGTGTGCTCAAACATATCGCTAAACCGACTGACATCTGTGGAGGTGCCGCCCATATCGAAGCCTATGATTGGAGTGCCATCGTTTAAATCCAAACGTGTAGTATATGAATAGCCAACGACACCACCCGCCGGACCACTCAATATAGAACGACAACCACTAAATTTGTGAACCGGAGTCAACCCTCCGTCCGATTGCATGAATAAAATGTTCAAATCATTTAAACCTTTATTAAAACCGGAGGCGAATCCCTTTATATACCGCTGAATGTGAGGCGTGAGGTAAGCGTCAGCACAAGACGTCTGTCCTATGGATCAAACCATTCAACTGTAAGAAACCCTTCAAAATAACAATAGAGACGGACCTCTGGACACGATTTTAATCATTGGCATCACATGTGATGATAGAGTGATTTGAGTGAATCCAATATCTTTGGCCACACTTTCAACTAATTCTTCGTGTTTTGGATAAGTATAAGAGTGGAGTAGAGCTACGGCTAGACTTCGGATCCCTTTATCAAACAATTTTTGCAAACTTTGTCTGAGTTTATTGGTATCGATATTCTGCCAAATCTCTAATCTGTCACCAGTTATACCGGTAACCACTTGACAGTCACTATGAGTGCCAATTTCACACAAATCCTGTTTGAGAACAACCCTTTCTTCCACTTCCACCACTTCCTGGTATAAAATCTGTGGACTTTTAATATTTAACTCAAAGATATCACTTCGGGTTTGATTTCCGATCTCCAGAATATCAGCGAAACCTTTAGTCACAACCAAAGCCATTGGTTCTCCTTTGCGTTCGAGGAGAGCATTAGTGGCTACTGTTGTTCCCATTCGGATCCAATCAATATGACCCGAATCTATATTACATTTGAGGTCAAATTTGTCGCCCAATTCTGATTTGAGCACTCGTTTAATAGCTTCGAGAGGAGCGTCGGTGTAGTTGTCGGGATCGACACTCAAAAGTTTCATCACTCGAATAGTACCGTTCGGACAAATGGCAAAAACTAACAAAAGTTTATGTAAGTCAAAGGTAAATCAAAGTTGCTCTCCTTAGGGGACAAACACTAGTACTGTCGAGAATCCAGGGCAATCCCCGCCCCCTAGGGTACGGTTCATTGGTTCATATGGTGAAAACCCTTTATTAATAATTTGTAATTACACTAATGTTTAAGGTGCTCTCTTTTTGCTCAAGCAAAACATTATGCAGGGTGTTTAGAATTTTTGCAATAGTGATTTAGTGCTAAATATAACCCCATGGCTAACCTTGAACAAACTCATTCCTAATAGAATCTTTAAAATAGGCTCAGAATATGTTAAGAAGTGTTTGCATGAAATCCTCTGTTTATTCATTAAAAAGTTGTCATTTAATGAGAGTTTCTCTTATTGAAGGTATCATTATTGAGAGGTATAACTGTATAAATATTTGTTTGCAAGAGTTTTGTGCACAACATTTTGTATAAAAATAAAGAATTTGATAAAATGTACTTGCCATCAGTAAATGTTCCACCACGGTCTATTGCAAATCTGAACATATTTACCATCAATTAATTTGAAGCGTAATATGAGATTAAAATAAGTATAAGTTTTTTGTGGAGAAAGTGATTAACTCTTTGCAAATGTGAGACAATTTGTTGAATGACTAGAAGTTTACAGTTCTGTATATGTAGTGAACGGTTGTAAACAAACATTGTTTATGTTTGTCATATCAGATGCACGAATACAGACACTCCATTCAATGCTGTGCCCTATTCATTGCCCTATTCATTGAGGGTCCTTTATTTGGCCTTCAATCAAAAGGTAGGATATCTCCTTGTTTACAGTATTTAAGCTAGTAACATTAATGAATTTGCAATAATTATTACAATTATATGAAAAATTAACGTAATTTTAAGCACTGATAAAAAGGGAGAAATTGGAGACTACCTGCAACATAATTAAGGGCTAAATTTGAAATCCGATCGGCAAAATCACATGTTTTTGTCCAAAAAGCTGATTAATTTGACGAAAAGTAGTTTATCCCCTAATTATTGGCATATTTTTGTTCGTAAAACTCGGTATGAATTGAATGAAATGTAATTAAAAGACATTTATTTGAATGAATTTTCAGACAAATCCGTAATTATTATAACGGAATGACTCGTTTGAAAGTCAATGAATTGAACTTCAATTCAATTAATCAAAGCTATGATCACATAATTAAGTCAATTGGAGACAAACGGGACTATAAGGCCTTCATTTTAGACAATGGCTTAAAAGTCCTACTAATCAGTGATCCCGAAACCGATAAGAGTGCCGCCGCTCTCGATGTTAATGTCGGCTTTATGTGTGACCCCCGAGAGGTACAGGGGTTGGCCCACTTCCTCGAACATATGCTCTTTTTGGGCACTAAAAAGGTTTCGCATTTTTAAAAAATGATTTGAGTGACTAAATGTGATCTAATAGTACCCCGAAGAGAATGATTACAATAAATACCTGTCCCGAAGTGGTGGCACATCCAACGCCTTCACGAGTGCGACTCACACTAACTTCTATTTCGATGTATCGCCAAACAGTCTGACCGGTGCTCTCGACAGGTCTGACCCTTATATTTCCAAAATAGTGTATCAATTGTATTGATTGTCAGATTCGCCCAATTCTTCATTGAGCCCCTCCTCACTGAGAGTGCAACCGATCGAGAAATAAATGCCGTCAACTCTGAACACGAGAGAAATATCGACGACGACGGGTGGCGGCTCTCACAGCTGGAAAAGACCCTCTCAGACCCCAAACACGACTACAATAAATTTGGAACAGGTTTTCAACGATTGTTTTAAAGCTTTTTTTAAATCAATTTTTTGTTTTTGGTTTAAGGAAATATCGTAACTCTGAAGGAGAGACCACTAAAGGAAGGCATTGATGTGAGACAGGCTTTACTTGATTTCCATATGAAGTGGTATTCGGCAAACATTATGTCTTTAGTGGTCTTAGGAAAAGGTTTTCTCTTTTATCGTTCATTCGATTCTTATTTAGATTTTTCTTATTATAGAAACAATTGAAGAGTTGGCAGAAGCAGTCATTCCCTTGTTCTCAGATATCAAGAACAAAAATGTGTCGGCACCCGAATGGCCGTCACATCCTTTCACTAGTGATTATCTACAAAAGGAGGCCTCAATTGTTCCGATCAGAGATTCACGAAGTTTAGGCATAACGTTCCCAATTCCTGATTTAGTTCCTTACTATAAATCACAGGTTTTTAATGCAAATGAGAATCTATTAACTCATTCACTAATTTATATATAATTTGACGGAAAGCCGGGTCACTATATCGCACATCTAATTGGGCACGAAGGACCCGGAAGTTTGTTGTCAGAACTGAAGTCGCGCGGACTGTGCACTGTTCTCAATGCTTATGACAGAAGAGGGGCTAAAGGTTTCGGGTTCTTCAATGTGAGCGTCGATTTGACCCCCGAAGGCATTGAGAAGACCGATGATATCATTGCTCTCATATTTCAATACATAAATTTGCTTAAAGTAATGATAAACCACTCGATTATTAAATATTAATCTCAAATGATTTGCCGAACAGAAAGAGGGACCAAAAGAATGGATTTATGAGGAGGAAAGACGTCTTAAACAAATCAAATTCCAGTTTAAAGACAAGGAAAGGCCCATCAATTATGTCCGTGACTTGGCGTCAGTGCTTCACGTATTGAATATTAATCTAATTTTATTGAAAGAAATTTAGAATTCATTTCGTTTAGGACTTTCCATTAAATGAATCTTTGAGTGCCGGCTATCTTTTAGAGGAATACAGACCTGAGCTCATCACCGAAGTCCTCAGTTTAATGACACCGAATAGAGTAAGGGTTGCAATTGTGGGCAAGAAGTTCACGGGAATGACTGACTCGACTGAGAAGTGGTACGGAACTCATTATAAGGTTGAAGACATTTCACAACAAAAGATTGATTTATGGACTAATTGTGGTCTTAATGAGCAAAACCTATCCCTCCCTCCGATCAATGACTTTATTCCTTCAAATCTAAATTTGTCAAAACGCGAAGAAAACGGCGAGAAATTGCCTCAAATGATAAAGAACTCTGATTTTTCCCGCGTTTGGTATTTGCAGGATAATAAATATCTCAAACCTAAAGTCTACTATGGATTTGAAATGACCAAGTAATCTCTCAAAACTTAAATGAGTGACTAATGAATATTGACTACTGAATAGCCCCCTGGCATATGCTGATCCATTTCACGCGAACGCCACCTATTTGTTTACTCGACTCTTCCGGGACAGTATTAATGAATATTCATATGCGGCAGAATTGGCCGGACTTTTCTTCTCATTCTCCAGCACTTCCAGTGGACTCATTGTAAATATTAACAAATAAACTAAGAATTGATTTAACTCGAGCTAATAACACTTTTGAGCATGATCACATATATGATTTGTTTCTCTAATCAATTGATTGGTTAACAGTTAGAAATGGGCGGATATAACGACAAACTGAATGTTCTTTTAACAAAAATCCTTCAAAAGATGATTGATTACAAAATCGATGCGAAAAGATTTGAAGTAATCCAAGAGATTTATATTCGAAGTCTAAAGAATTACCCGACACGTCCTCTACACGGTATGTCTCCTTATTTATTACTTTATAATTAATTGTAATATTGTTTAAAGAGTTGTTGAGATATTACACGTCTTTGATTACTTCTGAGCACCACTGGTCTTATGAAGAACTGTTAGGAACGGCATCCGAAGTAACAGTCGATAACTTATCGCAATTCATTCCTCAACTGTTGTCTCGTTTTCATATCGAAGCCTTAATTCATGGAAACATTGAGAGGAGTGAAGCCCTCAGAGTCTCCGATTTAGTGGAAAATCAGTTCAAGAACAGTGGTCTGCAGACCCGTCCCATATCTCTTTCCCAACATTTCCGAAATCGTGAAATTCAGTTAATCGATGGCTCAAACTTTGCCTTCGAGACAACGAATGCCGTCCATCAGACAAAAGCCATTCAAATCTATATACAAATCGGAGTTCAGGAAACGCTATCAAACGCTTCCTTAGAATTAGTGAACCAATTATTAAACGAACCCTTTTTTAACGAATTGCGGACTAAAGAACAGTTGGGATATTTGACTTTCAGTAGTCTCAGGCGCGCCAATGGAGTGCAGGGTTTGTACCACTCATTCATACATTTGTAATATAAAACAATTTGCACATTAGGTATGATTTTTATAATCCAATCGGATTACAGTCCCTCTTATCTGAATGAAAGAATCGAAGCCTTCATTAGTTGGGCTGAAGTGAGTCTTAAATGTTTGCAAACAGTTATTCATATTTTAATCAAATTTATTAGCAATACATAAGTGATATGAAGGACGAAGAGTTTGAGGCCGAAAAACAATCTCTGATAACACATAAACTCGAAAAACCCAAACAACTTATGGCTTATTCTAAGAAACTTTGGGCTGAAATTGAATGCAAACAATACAACTTCAACAGAGACCATATTGAAGTGAATGCCATCAGACAGTTGACTAAAGAGGATATCCTTTCATTCTTTAAGGCAATTATTTCACAATTTAAAGCCTAAATTATTTGACAATTTATTTGTCATTAAATAACAGAAATTTCTTAAAAACGATTCCCCGAATCGCAAGAAATTATCGGTCAGTATATTGAGTGCCAATCCGGCCACGAAAGAAGAAGCGGCTCAAGACAAAGATGGACTCCTCCCTACACCCAAACTAAAGGTTTCTTTCAATTGGAAGACAATATAAATAGTGACTAATGTTTGACACACTTCTCAGGAATCGGTTAAAATCGAAAACATCGGACACTTTAAAAACAGATCAGCACTCTATCAACTGCCGGAGCCTTTCATCGATGTCTATAAAGTAGAGAACTCGAAATTATAACAAACTATTTATTGAAAGAAAATAATAACAAAAGTGGATACAAATCGTTGTTATCATTATTATTATTATCGCAGACCTCTGTCTAAGTATAAAGTCATGTCTCCTCTTGACTTTCAGGTGTTTGGGCTGTTGTTTGGGGTTTGTCCTCATTATAGTTCAAAACTTTGCGTTTGGTTTGTCTTAAAAACTGCTTTTGACGTAAAAATATTTTGAGCGCTCCTTTCGTAGCAATGAATGTGAGTCCGCCCTAAACCACATTAAGAACTTAATTTAAAATATTCATTGTTTATGAGAGGGTCTACTTCTGGGCTAACCCTAAAGCACCGCCTCTTAAATGAGTGAAATAGTCACCAGAATTGTTTTGTGCAAATTGGAGGCAATCCTGTCGTAAAGACATCGACCAACTATTGACGCAGCAGTTGGTAGAAGAAGAGCCCCACAGAAGAGACGACAAATGGAAATGGGATCCGACAGACCATCACTAGAGTAGAGATTTTTCTCAGCGCTTTCCCTTCCCTTTTCAGGTGGACTTCCAATTAGATAATCTAAAAATGGAATTTTTTGGTGGTTTTTAAGCCACAATTTTAGAACCCTATCCTCCCATCGGATTAGTTTTCCCAAAATCAACATAACAGGGATTGTAGGCAATCCCACCAAAAGCATGAGAGGATCTGCTGATTCCATGGCATTCCTTCCCTCTTCTTGACCTTACAATTGAATAAACCATTAATAAGTGTTTGAGACAATCATATGTTTACCCATAACTTGCATAACAGTGAGGGCACCATAACTAACAGCACTCCAATAGATTGAACCCACAACACAGGTCACCGCTAAGAATGGAGAGGCTGTCCTCAAATCAATACATTAGTATCACAAATAAATGGTCTTTAGATTCACCCGTTTGGATGAGACGGTCGCACCACTCGAGGGAATACTCAAATCTGCCTATAATTAGGGAAATAGAGTTAAATACAACTCTTAAAAGTGGATCCACTTCTCAATGAAGACAAACACTAAAACCTCTTTCATTGAGTTATTGACAAAACAATGATATAATGAATAGTGAGTTAACTGACCAGTGGTTGGGAAGACCAAAATGTATTGTGTGTTGCATTGGGGACACATCACTGGAGCGGAACTGTTAAGCTTCTGCTTCTCGTCAATCCATCTCTGGAGGCAGTGCTGGTGAACCCATTTAGCTGTTAATCAAATAACGAATCAGATCTTAATATAAGTGGTGGACAGACATACCGGTGCCTTTGCAACGACATGGACGGACCCATTCTTCCTCAGATTCGTCGTCATCTTCGGTGACAAAACATACCCAACACTGATGTCTGCATTCAAACAGTTATCAAATGAAATGTCATTTTAAACAAACCTTTCATTTATTTGGTTTAAGTTTTGGTCATTTGACTCCTGTTTAGTGCTGTCATTGTCTTCATTGACCTCTAAATTGATACCAATTTCATCATTTGTTCCCATGTTTTGACTGAAAATATCCGACAAATCAAACAAATAAACAAATGAACCAAAAATGACGCAATCCTTGAAACTATACGCTATTTGTGTTGTGATTAGGGTTTGAAAATTACAAACTCTACCAAATTATACACTTTTCCTGATTCTTCCATCAACTCATAGTCTCTTATTTCGAGGTTTGACTAATATTAAGTCAAAATTTAAATTGATGAAATCAATTTATTAAATCATATAGTAATGTACTGCACAACCATTTAGTTCACAAACTATAAGTTCTTTAAACTGATCCCAACATCACTGATGCTTAAAAGAGTTCAATTGTTTAACAATTTTATGCATAGAATTCAATTAAAACCAATTTCTCTATTGTTTTATTGAAATTTATATACTCGAGGGTTGACCATAGAGGAGGGTATTGCCACAATACCCTTCTTCCTGAGGTCCGAGATTTGGCCAAATACCCCCTGATGTTTTGAAAAGCTTAACGTTACGTCTATGTGCAACCACTAGGACTGTCGAGGTTTTCTAAGGTTTTCCTTATGGGAGGGAATTTTTCAATCCCCCCCTCTCTGAAGTTCGAGTTAGAAGGCCGACTGTTTTACAAAGAACTACAGAATTGGAAAATTATTGATTAATACAAAAGTTGTCCACAAACATTTATTCT
>JAQIWF010001083.1:0-13464 GCA_034694965.1 Ceratozetes gracilis | reverse complement strand
AAAACAAAACAAAACAAAACAAAACAAAACAAAACAAAACAAAACAAAACAATGTGTGTGTATGTGAGTGTGTGTGAGAGAGAGAAAGAGAAAGAAAAACCGGTTTGTCCCGCCTCGGCTCCCGGTTTCGGGAAGTCCGTAGCGGGAACAAAACTTACTCTTTTAGTGGGTGGTGGGGGCTTCGGGAGTGGTCAGTGGACACCAATTCGGCGGGCAGTGGACACAAACTCAAAATTAGGCACAGTTTAGGGCACAGAATAGGCACAGTTAGGGCACAGCACAGCAAAAACGACTGCTCTCTTCGAGAGCTCTTTTTAGAGTGAATGCACAGCTTAGCTGTGCATTCATAGAGTTAGCATAGGGGAGGGCAGGGAGTATATGGGAGAGGGATAGAGAGGGATTTCCAGATGCCCTCTCTATCTCTTTGATAAGAGAGTTGGGAGAGTGCTGGGAGAGGGCTGCGATCTGGCCCTCTCTATCTTTTTCCATAGGAGAGGGTTTTTGCCAGATGGCCCCCTCTCCTATCTATTAGAGCGATAGGCCAGTGATCTGTATGCAGTGCTTTAGCACTGCATCACTGGCCTTGATGTTGTTTGCGGTTAGGGGGGGACAAAGGATTGGTATAACGGCTTATGCCGTTATATCAATTATAATATCAATGGGAGAATGTCTCGGCCTATAGAGTCTCGGTTTTAATATCAATGGGAGAATGTCTCGGCCCATAGAGTCTCGGTTTTAATAGCAATGGAAAAATGTCTCGGCCCATGGAGTCTTGGTTTTAATATCAATGGGAGTATGTCTCGGTCCATACAATCTTGGCTTTTAAAAACAATGGGAGTTTCTCAGCCAATAGAGTTTCAGCTTTTAATAGTAATGGGAGTGTATTGGCCCATATAACATCGTTATAGAGTAGTAATGGAAGAGTGTCTCCCTTATATAGCCTTTTCTTATAGTAACAATAGGAAAGTGTCTTGGTCCATAGAGTCTCAGCTTTTAATAGCAGTGGGAGAGTGTCTCGGCCCATTTAGCCTCGTTTTATAATAGCAATAAAAGAGTGTCTCGGTCCATAGGGTCTCAGCTTTTAATAGCAGTGGGGGAGTATCTCGGCCCATTTAGCCTCATTTTATAGTAGCAATGGAAGTGTCTCGGCCAATAGAATTCGGCTTATAATAGCAATGGGACCATAGAGATTAAGATCATATATCCTAAAATAATAGAAACTAAGATCATGTAGTTTAAGATAATATAGATTATGGTCATATAGCCTAAGATCATATAGCCTAAGATCATAGAGACTAAGATCATAGAGACTGAGATCATATAGCTTATGATCATAAAGATTAAGGTCACATAGCTTAAGTTCCCATAGACTAAGATCATATAGCCTATTATTTTACAGCATATGTTTTCAAAGACCATGATCATATATACTATCAAGTTACAATATCTCAAAATCCTTTTGCCTATGATCTTAGAAATTAAGATCATCTAGTCTAAGTTGCATATGCTATGTCATATGCTTTGTGCAATTAACCCATTAATAGAGCTTCCATTTTTAAATTAAAGCATCTAATATACTCTAAAACAAATGGGAGTTATCGTCGTGTCATAGTCTTCACTGAATGCTTGTTCTTCGTACAATTAAAAATTATCAATTTTCTTAATAATTTAAGTAGAACTAACATACAATCAAACCATTTAAGTACTTCTATTGATTAAAGCAGAATATCTTTTTACTGGATGAAAGGATTTTCAAACTTTCTTCACTATTTTATAGCCTAATAATTGCCATTTGTAAAAGTATAATAAAAAATCTAATTAATAATTGACATGGTAATTAAGAAAATTTATAAATTTATTCATAATATTTTCACTTTTCATTGAACATGTTATAAAAATCTCAATTATTGTCTAAGCAAAATTAGTATCTAATAAATCTCACTTATTCAAATGAAAAATTGACTTGATAATTTAAGTCCAAGATAACAATAAAGTGCAAAAATCAAATAATTTGTAAGGTAACAATTTTGCTTTTACATGAATTGAGATCTTAATAATGTGATCAATAGTAACAGAGAAAAATGATTTAGAATTTTATGAATTTCTTGTTCAAATACCATGTTGACTTTTAATTATTCTTTTATATTTTTACAAATGGCAGTTATTAAGCAATATAATAGTGAAAAAAAATTGAAAATAAATTCATCAAGTAAAAAGTTATTATGCTTTAATCAACAGAAGTACTTAAATGGTTTGATTGTATATTATAGTTAAACTTAATGAAGTGAAGATTCATTTAAAGTAATGTTACTTCTATACGAAAATTAAAAAGTACTAGTAAGAGTGAATAAATTCAGGTTTATTATATAAGAAAGCAAATGCAATCAATTATGAGTTTTTATCTAGCTAAAAATAATACCCTCTTAAATGATATGGTAAACTGAGCTTTAGACTGTAGCTTAAATTCATTACAATATCGTAATTGGACAGGTTTAAATTTGAACTTACAGATGTCATAGTGTTGAAAACCCTCTTGTTGCAATTATTCTTATGACATCAAAAAGTTGGTTTTCCCCAAAAACTTACTAGTAATGAACAATCATATTAAATTTGTACTTACTTTTTGCAGCCCAGGGTTCTTTAGTAACATTACTAATCATCCTGATTAGCTGATTGGCACAAATGTCACTTAGGTTAGAGTTTAGCTCCAAATGTTTTATCCTCATTACATAATATTGTCCAAATTGATCAAGCCACAATTTTGAAGCATTGAAAAAATGACTCCAATTTTGGTTAATATGTTCGGAATGATTGTTAGCCGTTGAAAATGATGTGATAGTAATGAGGAGAAAATACAAGACAAACATCTTTTGACCGCTCATTGGAATTCAATTTTGATTACAATTGAAAGTAAAATGTTTTGTCTCTTTAAAAGTGATTTGTATTTTAATTCAGAAACTATTAACAAATGTTAACCGCGTCCAACATTTTGTCGTACTTCGCAAACATCAAATGGTTTACATTAAAAACATTATTATCGATTGTGGCAAAGGATTGCCAAGGTACACAACTTATTTCATAGTCGAGAGAGAGAGAGAGAGAGAGGGAGGGAGGGAGGGAGGGAGAGAGAGATAATTATAATACAATACAATTAAGTTAATTAAATTAAATAAGCATTTGTTAACTAAATTCATATTTTATTGTTGGCCAACAAATTTGAGATAAAAGACAAATCCTTACTGTTTTGTTAGAACTCTAAATTGAGGTCTTGGTTAATTTGCGAAATAGATAAATGAGTTTTGATTGTCTGCTAAGTTTATATTTGAATATTAGTTTGTATTCATAATAATATTAATAGTATTATGAGATGAGAATCAATTTAATAATCGAGGAGAAAGGGATACTCCTTATTATTAACAGCTTCTGAGAGGGCTATTATCCTTTTATTTTTGTTAAGTCTGTATATTCTCTTCATCTCTGATTTGGTGAGTTTGAAGTCAAAAAGACAACTGTTTTCGATAAGTCTTTCTTTCCTGGTGGTTTTGGGGATGACCGTGATGGTTCTTTGTATGAGCCAACGCATTATGACTTGAGCAACACTTTTCTTATATTTGGAGGCCATCTCCTTGAGAATGGACTCATTTAAGAGTTGTTTATCCCCTCTACCAATAGGACTGTAAGCAACCACTTCTATGCCCTTACTTTTACAAAAGTTGACCAACTTTTCCTGGGTTATGTAGGGATTACACTCAATCTGTACCAAAATTAGCATGATTATTTATAAAATATTTAGATTATTTCTAATATACCTGATTGACGACTGGTTTTATGAATGTTTGTTTTAAAACGCGGTTTAATTGTTCAGAGTTGAAGTTGGAAACACCGATACTTTTGACCAGGCCCATTTTATAAGCATCTTCCATTCCTCTCCAGGTTTCAACCACGCTTATATCCAAGTCCACTGTAGAACCATTAGTGTGCTTCGGGTGGTTTTCCTGGCCTTCCTTATAGGCCATTGGCCAGTGAACAAGAGCCAGGTCCAAATAGTCTAGCTTGAGATCTTTGAGAGAAAGTTTGAGGCCTTCAATCACTTTACTCCTTCGATGAAAGGTATTCCACACTTTACTCGTTACCCAAATGTCTGATCTCTTGATTTTGTTGGCGTCGAATAACTTCTTCAATGAATTTCCGATAAGTTTTTCGTTATTATATTCATATGCGGTGTCAATGTGTCGATAGCCCACATCAATCGCATCCTCTATCACTTGGTCCATAACATCTTGCTCTCTTATATTATAAGTACCCAGTCCTATCATAGGTAAACCCTTGCCATCAGCCAATCTGTTTTGCAGTGTTTGACCTAGTTTCAATAAATTTAAACAAATTAATTATGATTTTTGTCAAACTATCTGATTATTTAATCTATATTTTAATTAAAAGTAAAAAATATGAAACAGAAAAATATGCAAATATTTAATAAATGAAAAGTTGGATCAAATGACTGATATAATAGTTTATGGGTTGACATACCTTTGCAGGACTGTGCGTTGCATTTTGACCAAGTTAAAAGTAATATAAATACGATGTAATAATACATTTGGATTATTATGGAGTGGATGTATGAGCTGTAAGACTGAGAATGAGGTGCAACTGATCTATTGAGCCATCCTTTATATGAAGGCTAGTTTTGGCGACTAATGTCTTAAACCGAGTAATATATTCACTCAATTCACTCATAATATTATTTAATGACTTGAGTTGAAGGCCTTCTCATTATTAATGAATGCAGTTTGCATTGAAATTACTGGTTATCTCTAATTCAAGTAAGTCTTTGTACTCACCATAGACAGCACTTTGGTACATGGTCTACCTACCACCTTTCCACAGATAGTCTATACTTTCAACATTCATTTATTATATCATTAAAGTCATCTAAAAGTTGAGAGTCAAGGAACGTCGCTTTAAAAATTACAATTTCCTAATATCAGTCCATCTTGAACATGCTAGTTACGAAAATGATTTTAATTGCTCGTTAATCTTAAAAATAATTTGTTTTCCAAGAAATAATCAATTTTCTATACTTGACTCTAAAATAAGAGAAATTATGTTTTGGATCAACAAATTCGCAGTAAAATGAATAACAATTCAATGATGAGGTCATCGCATAATTTATTACAATAATAATAATAATATAATATAATTATCATAATATCTTATACAATATCGTACAATATTTTGGACCACTTTTCCCACTTTTATATCATATTAGATTGTTGAGATAAAATGTGATTTAATCAGGTATGGTCAAAGGGCCCTATTCAAAATATTCCACAAAGATATTGAAAGTTTATTGAGATTTTCCATCCTAGGGGAGGGGAGGTGGGCCTTTTTATAAAGATTCGTTGGATTGGACTTATTTGAAATATTTAATAACAGGCATAACTCCATCGGTTGTTATGATATTCTTGGCCACAACTACACCACCGGTAATAATTAAATTTAAAAACCCACAATTTTCTACAGCAGCGAGGGTTATATGAACAGGGAGGGCAGTCTTCATATGTGTTGCATGCATTCACACCTAAAACAAAACATTATATTAAAAGAATTTAAAAATAGAAATAATTGTATCTATTATTAAATATTTGACAAATTATAGATTAATGTGATTAAAATTTAATCAACAAATTAAAATTAAAAGTACAGATTGTCCATCAACAAGTTGAACATGCATCACTAATTATGTTATCAAATCTACTCATATTTTTTTATTGTTTCAAAATATATGAAGATTTTAGGGATTTTGGTAATTTTTAGATTTGTTAAAGAGATAAGTGGCTATGGATCAAGCAAGTTTTCACTCTATTACATAAAAACATTTAAGAATGTGTTAAATATAAAGAGGAAATCAAATGAGGTTTACTTTGAGATATACAGGTATGTTTATGTTGTATATCTAATACGTATTACATTTAATGACTTACGATTGAAGGGCAAAACAAGAGGCTTTTGATCATTATTGTTGACCCTGTCCAATAATTCAATTAAATTAGGCTCTCGTTCAGAAAATTGTTTGAGAGTTTCACAATCAAATAAGTAGAGGTAAAATGAAAATAAAATCATATGTATAACACTTATGAAATTCATCTTGTTAAAGCACTTATCAAGTTCATTAGAATATCTAAATGTTAAAGATTCTAACAATAGAGTCCTTTTTAGAAATAGTTTTAAATAACTTTGAAATATGTAATAAAAAAGGTTTGTCCAGATTGACCTCTTTTAAGAGTCAAATATCCTACTTTTCTATTATTAATTCACATTAATGATGGTCAGGGTGATGTGAAATAATATTATTACTGAAATGGAGAATCCTGGGTATCAAAATTTATGAAATCTATTGTATGCTATTTTGATCGCCTGAGAAATTCAAACAGAAATACATAAATAGAAAACATTTGTTTGTTTTTAATCAGGGTTGGTCTTAAGGGGGAGGGAGGGATTTTCAAATACTCCCTAAGGTGTGAGGTTTTCTTAAATATTCGCCATTATGTGTGTCAATTTTGCTAATTTACTTAACTGGATTAAAACAAAATTTAAGGCAGCCATGACACCTTCTATAGTATATACTTGCATAGATTTTGAGCAAATTTTTATTCGATTAAATTCTTTCTTCTGGAGTGATAACCTTTTGCACCTCTGATTTAGGGGGAAAATAGTGTCTCTTTTTCAACGTTTTTACCATCCCTTACCTTTTGAGGTTAGAGTTCGATGGCTACCTCTGTTTTTCAATTATTTCTTTGAGTGATGTGACTCTCCTTTTACAATATTAAAAAAAAATTGTGACCCAAATATAAAGATATTCTATTCCCTTGTAATTTAAATATTTGTCTGTTGTTTAAATAAAATAAATGTCAAAATAATGTTTCCTTAAATAATGTTTGTGAGTTCATTGCAAGGGGGGGTTTCTAAAATTCTGGCCAAACTTTTTAAAGGGATGAACAGGGGGGGGGGGATTTATAAAAACTCATCAGATTTAGCGCATAATTTTTTGGCAATTTTGATGATTCTTTTTTATTTTTGCATAAATGATATCCAATTTTAAGTTTTTAAAAAAAATTCAAAATTTTTAGTGTTTTTTCCCAAAATTTCGAAAAAATGTAATATAAAACCAATAAGTTTTGATGGACCCCATGAACCCCACCCCCTAGTTTTTGAGCCATAATTTTCTCAAAACCCCCCTGACACCCACTGAAGCCGCCGACCTTTGTCAAGCCTGTTTTCAACATATTTGCCTTATTTATACAGTCCGGCCTCCATTTATGGACCTTCGATTTAAGGAAATTTCGATTTATGGGACAAATTTTAAAGGAACGGACTGTTCCTATAGGATATGTAATGTTTAAGTATCTCGATTTAAGGAATTTCTAATAAGGGAAACCTCGATTTATGGGAGCAAAATTCAGAGAACTTGTAGAATAAACAGTGTTTCGATTTATGGGAAATATGTGATTTCAAACTGTAATTCAAAATTTCTATTCATATAGTAAGACAACATATTATTTTGCAACTTATTAACAAAATAAAACGATTTAAATGTCATACAAAAAAGCAATGAAACAGAATTTCATTAGATTTATTGACAATAAGTGATTTTAAATTGAAATAGAGCAATAAATCTATAAAAAAAATAAAATCAATTTCTTAAAACAATCCAAAATAACAGTTTATATACAGATACCCTAAACTGTTAATGTTTTTATGATAAACTTTGAAGATTTATGTGTTTTCGATTTAAGGAAAATTCGATTTAAGGGAATGAATTTAGCGGCAACGAGCTCTTCCCATAAATCGAGGCCGGACTGTAATTGCAAGAAATAAGTTAATTATTTGTTGTCTCTCTATTCTATAGCGTGGCTTTTGGGACGATTTGTTTGCAAAGCTGTCCCATATCTTCAGGGCGTTTCGGTAAATGCATCGGTCTATACATTGGTGGCCATCTCTATTGACCGGTCAGTTCACTAATTAAACTCAATCTATAAAAAGGAATAATTGAATAAAATGTCGTTCACACCAATCAATGTCTTAATCAGAGGCTTTTGAACCTTCTTTTTGCACATTTCCTCAAAATGTTTTCTTTAATCAATTTTCTGTAGTTTTTTTCCCAAATAACAAAAATAAGAATCTAAGAGAAGACTTGAAACCATTTCACTTTTGTTTCTATTTTTAATTCAATTAATCTTAGTGTTAGTGAAGCCAAACTATTTAATACACTCTTGTAATTCAATGTTAAAAAATGCAATGTTAACTAGTTGTATTTTATTGATTACTCAATGAAAATAAAAATCAATGAAAATAGCATTCAATGCTTTCATTGATTGGTTGACATTAGGGAAGGCTAGCCTACTCAAAGTTCAGAGGGGGATTTAAAAAAATACCCTCCACTGGGATTTCAAAACCTTGACAGACCTTGTGCTTGCCCTTAGATGTTATGTTATGATTTTTAAAACCTTAGGGGGGTGGCCAAATGTCAGACCTTAGAAGAAGGTATTTCGTCAATACCCTCCCCTCTGGGCACCCCTGGTTGACATCCAAATGAATTATATCGACCATAAAGTGTTAAAATTGGAATTCTAGGCAACAGTTCGCAGAAAATATCGATATTTTTTTGTCAATAAGACAACTCTTAAACTCTTGAAACGGCAGAGGAATATAAAATCATTAAATGCTAATCAAATCAATGAATGTCATTAAGGAAAATATCTTTTAGAAAATTCAACGATTAAATAGTAAAATTCAATGAATTTATTTGTTTAAATATTTATGGCTTCATAGATAGGTAATTAATAAATAAATGGATGAGTGATTCTAATGTTCAGGGTCGGTCATAGGGGGTAATACCCCCCAGAGGTCCAATAATGCCAAACCAAATATCATTAGCCAACTCGCGATTGATTCGACTGTTCGTACGACAACTGTGTGTAAAACACTGTATATCAGGAACAGTCACTCTGTATTGCCTCAAATTAAAAGGATTTTCATTTAATTAGAACTTATTTCGAAGGAAAATATAAAACTATTTTATGAAAGACTAAAATGATTGACATTTAAGTGAATAAAGTAAACGATGAAAAGAAAAACCAAATTTTCAAAAATTAATTAAGACTTAATATTAAGAGTGAATTGGAGTTAGGTCAAATGACTTAGTTTTGTCTCTCAATTTGAAGACATTTAGAGAATTGTTGGTCCTTTAAGTGGAGAAAAGCTGACTATTGTTTAGTTAATGTGATAACAGGAGAGCAAAAAAAGTTCAATTAAGACAAAGATTACAATCGATAATGAAATAGATGTGAAAAGCGGTGTCTATCCACTGGTCTTCAGACTCATTACTAAATTAAGTCAATACTAAGTTATAAATGACAGCTTCAAACTAGTCTCCCAATTCTAGCAAGAAACAAGATTCCTGTTATTGTTCCTGGTCTTGCAAGAACAAGAAAACAATCTTAAGTCACAAGAATAGACAAGATTCTTGGCAAGAATATAAGATTCTTGCATGAATTATGTGAACAAAAATTTGGAAATTTTTCAACTTGCTTACAATATTGTTTGTGAAGCAAACAATGATGCAAACTATCTCTCTTACAATTTAATTATAATTTGTTAATTAAAAGACGATATTTTTATTTTAAACATGCTTATTTGATGCCATGCATATTACTATTGAAGATTAACTGCAGTCAAATGTATTTCTAAGATTACTATCAAAACAGAAATGATCTTGGACAAGGTAAAAATTTTTAGCACTTTTTCGGAGAGTACTTCAAACAAAATCGTGAGCACTGATACTAAGTGTTAGTAATGAGCAGAAAAGGATGGTCTCATGTAAAGGACCTGATCTTTGTATTGATCAAAAAATATTAGACTTACTTTAGATTTTGCTTAATAATAATAATAGAGCAGAATATAAGTATTCACTCGAGACTACTATTCACTCCTTTGAAGCAATTTTTAAATGCAGAAAGCGTTCAGACATGAGAAGAGACATGTAATAGTTGAGCACCTAGTGCAGTCAGTGCACCACATTTCTCGCAAAATATCATTAAATATTTTAAGATGACTGTTCCAATGTTTTTTACACTTTTCTATATCATAAATTAAGGTTCAGACAATCAAACGATAACTATTGGTTATATTTGAAGGACTTAGAGTTAACTGAATGTCTGATTCGTTTCTTAGAATTACTTTTGGTTATGAAATGCATTCGGGTTACCAAATGTCTGGTCCCTTTCTCGGAAATAACATCTCTTGTTGTATTGTCGATGAAATATGACGTTTTGAAACAACAATATTAGAGACGAATAATTCAGATAATTTTGCGGCACTTAATTCTGAGTTTTCATTAATCAGATGACTATTAACTAACTTGAAATCGATTTTTCGGTCGTAATATCTTTTGATTTGAGTGGCGTTTATTACATGTTCTTTATATGGTCCTTTCATTGATATTACTTTATAAGTTTGTTCTGATTTTCTTTCCATTACTTTGTAGGGGCCTATCCATCGATTTTCAAATTTCCCTCCCTTTTGCATTTTGAGTGGTTTGGAGAAAATCAGAACCAAATCATTCTGTTTAATATCACAAGGAATTCGTTTTTGATTAGTGATGTTTCGGTTCTTTTCCTGACTTCGTTCTATTCTTAATTTTGCGATTTCTCTCTTCTCATCAGTAGTGGCCCGAGTTTGGGTCACTGAGGTGGGTCCAATTTGTGTTACTATCTCCATTTCTGGTGTTTTACCGAAAACTAAATCAAATGGAGTGAAACCAGTGGTTTCATGTATTGTGGTGTTATAGCTGTACACAATTGGTTGAAGTATTTCATCCCATCTGTCTTTTTCATCAGGCAGTGCTACACTAAGTTGAACACTCAATGTTTTATTATAGCGTTCTGTCTGTCCGTTTGATTGCGGGTGATAAGGCGTTGTTCGGATATGAGTTATATTCCATGATTTGTATACAAGTTTACAGAAATTACTGTTCAGATTTGTTCCCTGATCGCTGGTAATGATTCTGGGGGCACCAAATACGAAAAACACTCTTTGTTCGAGCTCTTCCATTATCGCACGGTCAGTGGCAGATTCGAGAGCAAAAGCAATTGAATATTTACTTAATTGATCAGTAATAGTAATTATGTGTCGGTTTAGTTCTTCTGTTGGTGGAAGTGGTCCAACAATATCTATTGATATAACTTCAAACACATTTTTAGCGATAGGAATGGAACCAATAAAACTGTGTTGTGCTGTAGTATTAGTTTTTCTGAACTGGCATTCTTTGCATGTCCTGACATAATTTCGAATGTCTTGATTCATGCCTTTCCAATAAAAATTACGACTTATTCGCCAATTGGTTTTACGAATTCCGAAGTGTCCACCTTTAAGTGTGTCGTGTGCGACATATAATACGTCCATAATTAGGTTTAAAGGGACACAAATCACATTTCGGAGTTCGCCAGAAATTTTCACTCGTTTACACAACACATCATTGTCTGTGAAGTATTTACTTTCAGTCACCCCGATTTGAGTATCTGTTGTATTGTCTATCAGAGAAGAATATATTGGCCCTAGAATTGGATCAGATTTTTGTTCGATTATTGTTTTCTCCCAATTCCAGTTCTGAAGATTGATCGGCTCTTTCTCTAATTCGAAATAAACCAGATTTTGTTTGATTTCATAGGGATTAGTAATTCTTGACCACTCAGTGATGCAAATATTATCGCCCTTGAATGGGTTACGTGACAGAAAGTCTGCATCTCCATGCTTAACTCCTTTATTATATTCAATGGTGAAGTCATAGTCCATTAGACGAAGACTCCAACGAGCTAGACGGTTCTCTAAGTCTTTTGTATTCATCAAATAAACGAGTCCGGCATGGTCTGTCACGATAACAAATTTTCGACCGTATAAATAGGGGCGGAATTTCTTTAAACCGTATATTATGGCCAAACACTCCTTTTCTGATACACAATAATTCTTTTCATAAGGTAGAAGTGTCCGACTTGCACAGGCTAAGAGATGTTTCCCGTCTTCGTCACTTTGAACTAGGTGTACACCTAAGCCTTTATCAGATGCATCAGTTCTTAATTCTGTTCTTTTGGATGGATCAAAATGAACAAGTATTGGTGCACTTAAAAGTTCGTCAATGAGTTGTTTGTGCGCATCAATTTGTTCTTGACCCCATTCAAAAGTCACATTTTTGCGGAGCAGTCGAGTCAATGGTTCGGCTTTGTGTGAAAAACTTTGGATGAAATTTCTGTAAAAGCCCGCAAAACCCAGAAATTGCCTGATATTATCAACAGACTTCGGTATCTCTGCTTTTGTGAGAGCTTCCATTCTTTTAATGTCTGGTTGGACTCCTTTTGCGGTAATGGTGTGACCTAAATAGTCGACGGATTCATATGCAAATGTGCACTTCTTTGCTTTTAATTTCAATCCGTTCTCTGACATTGTTTTAAGTAGTATCGACAGTCGGCGAATATGTTCTGTCACACCAGAACTAAAACAAATGATGTCATCCATATATGTAAAACTAATTCTTCGGTTTTCGATTTGGAACATCTTATCCATAGCTCTCATGCATGAAGCCGGTGCACATTTAAGTCCAAACGGCATCACTTTAAACATGAAAGTGCCCAAATGACATGTAAAGGCAGTTTTATGTTGGCTTCCCCGATCTAGGGCGATCTGCCAATAACAATTATCACAATCCATAACACTAAACCTATCGCTGTTTCGCATTAGAGAGAGTGGTTCATCTAATCTGGGCATCGGATAAGTGTCATCTTTGGTGATGGAATTTAATTTTCGGTAATCAATACAAAATCTAACGCTTCCATCTCTTTTCGGGACCAGAGTCACGGGAGCGGCCCAACTGGACACACAGGGAACAATCACTCCCTTCGCCATCATTTCATTAATGCATTCTTGAATTTGCAATTTTTGTGCTTCTGAAGTCCGATACGGGTGTTGTTTAATGGGTGCGTTATCTCCTGTGTCAATGAAGTGTTTCCACCCTTTCACTCTTCCGAGATCATCACCTTTGTAGGCGAAACAGTGTCGGAATTTCTCAAAAGGTTTTTGAAATAAATATTTCTCTTTAGGTTTTAAATCAGGTGAGACTTGATATCTCTCAAAGTCTGTCATATTTAAATTTTGTTGAAAATACTGATTATCTGAATCTAATGATTGTTCATATGGTGTTAAAAGCACTGATTCAGGATTTGGTTCACTATTAATTCTGTCCCACAATTGTTGATTATATGAGTCATAATTAATAGGATTTAATCGATTTTTAAATTTATTCTTCCGTTGTTTGGATTTGAGTGATTTCGAATTTTGTGTAATATTATTTAAATTATCACCCCAATTGAGGTTTATTGGCGTCACTTCAAGTGATTTCAAACAAAACATTTG
>JAQIWF010001082.1:0-13465 GCA_034694965.1 Ceratozetes gracilis | reverse complement strand
CTCTCGCTCGACTGAACACAAGGAAGATATAGGATAAAGCCAGATCACTTCAATGTGCAGGAATACTAGAACACATCGATTTTCCTAATGTAACTCAGATTCTTTATTAATGCCAAGTTTACAGCCTTTAATTCTTCATTGATTTTATTAATAACTCAATTAAAATAAAACTTAATTTAATTCTAATTTAATATTTATTTTTTTCAAAGGACGCTCTAAAATACTTTATATGAATTTAAATTTAATTCTTTTGTTTTAATATTTATTTTGCATTTTAATCATTTACTTAACAATTGAGCTCACAATCCGCTTACATTTCATTGGAATGCATTATCCTGTTTAAGTAACAACTTGTAAGTTATATTGATGTAAACTTCCTAGATATTCTAATTTTGTTTTAATTTTAAATAGTAATAACAATTTGGCTATTATGTGAATGATCTTGCTCATTATTTACCTTTTAATACTCATATTTTTGAATTGTTCATAAATCGTTAAACTTTACTAAATAATTTATGTGCTGAGTGATCTTGTTAATTTTCATTAATTGTCAATTAATATGTGTTTTTGACTGTTAAAACAATCGATAAATGCTTTTAATTTATTTATAATTTGAAATAATAAATAAAACATAAGATTTTAAACCCTATGTAAAACACAGCTCTGTTTTTTCTATATAATGAACTTGCTCATTCATAAATAAAATTTTAATTGTACTCGTTGAGCAAATCTGATGCAATTTAATTTTGAAGATTAAATACCTTGCTCATTTAAAAAAATATAGTTATAATAAGACTTTTAAGCTGTCATATTGATTGAAAATAACGAATGATATTTGTGTATATTAATTGAATTATAATATATTAACAAAATCTTAATTATTATTAATAATTTAATTGTTTATTACTTATTAAATGCCTTAATCATAACAATTAGTTAATATTTAGATTTAAATTACCTAAATTAAATTTATTTAAATAATGATTATGTAAGAGTAAAAAGAGACTTAAACTTGGCTAAAAGCTGTAACTTAGTCATCAAATTATGTTTAATGTAATCGTTTGTACATTTAGTCGAGACCAGGGTTAGTCATCCAACTCGAAGTTGAGGAGGGGGATATCCCCCCTGAGGCATAAAAATCTCGACAGACCTAGTGCTTGTCCATAGACGTAATGTAAAGATTTTCAAAACCTCAGGGGGATTTTGGCCAAATCTCAAACCTCAGGGGGGGATTTCCGGCAAATCCCCCGCCTATGACTAACCCTGCTTCATACAGACATGTTTATAAACTTTATTCATTATTTTGTGTAATTTGACCAATCTCATTTTCTTTTCTGTGACAATCTGATCGAAGAGGTCTCTCAGACATTAAATTTTCGAAACCAGTTAAAAGAAAATAATTAGAGTTCAAAATATAATTATTTCAATATCGATAAAGTAGCATACTCATTTTTAATTGGGGCGAATATACATAAGAGTGGACACCAAAAGTGAATAAACTGTTCGATAAAAGTTTGAATTAAAAAGTTTTTGTAAACTATTGGCAAACATTACTTATCGCTATTTATCACCATTTCGTTGCAAATATTCATAAAATATTAATTTTTAATCATTTGAACTTGTTTGATTTGAGTGACTGCTAAATAGAGATAAGCAACAAATAGGTGATTCATAATTCTTGCAAATCTAATCACAGTTTGATTTACTGTCTGTTATTATTTAAATCTATTGCTCTAAAAGCAAAATCTAAACATTGATTTATAACTCATACGAAAAATCAATTAAATACTTGACTTTTGCATTGAATTAATCGATTAAAAGGGTTTTAATGATAAGTCCACTCAACGGGAACTTTAATTACAAGAACTCAAGAATAGTATCAACAGATATTTCAAAGTATAAGCTTAGAGCTTGGTATTATGTTACTGGTATGAGGTGTGCTTGCTACTTTTTCATATTTTAAATTATAAATTATTTGAAGAGTGAATAATTAATAGTATTTAAGCTGAAAAGTCTTAACACTAATCCATGATATGTGAGAATTTGTATGAAATACAGAATTTGTTTGACACAAATGATGTCGAGTCCTTCTGAGCCCCTATGAGGTGATGTGGGTCTGGGTGTGTGTGTTTGGGTGGTATACCCACCACTATGTGAGACATAAGTGATGGTGAGACGGGTTTTGTGAGACAATTAGGACTCATTGAGAGCTAAAGGGATGTGAAATATATTTCTTATGCTATTCTTGTGGTCTTATGATTGAGTAGTGATCAGCACTTCAGTAGTGATATGATTGTGATCTCATTCAATGAAATTAACGCTTTAATAGTCTAACAGTTGACTCATTGCTTATATCCTGTGCTCACAATTTGTGTTGAAATTAATATAAACACTGATTGTAGACAACAAAGCATTAGTCGACTAATTAATTGAATTCATATTTTCAACCGTTTTATCCCAAAAGTGACGAACGAATGGCTAAAAAGACTTACGATTTGTTATTTAAACTCTTACTTATCGGCGACTCAGGAGTGGGAAAGACGTGTATTCTCTTCAGGTTCTCTGACGATGCCTTCAACACCACATTTATCTCAACCATCGGTCAGACATTCACTTCATTTGTTATCAATTAAATCTAATTTGAGTTTTGTGTCCAAAAAGGCATTGATTTCAAAATAAAAACCATTGAATTGCGGGGAAAGAGAATCAAACTTCAGATTTGGTTTGTTTTCAATAATTAATCCATTTTTCAATATTTTACTTATTATTTCATTCGTTCCCTTTAGGGATACGGCCGGACAGGAGAGGTATGTCTTAAGCTAGAAATAAAGGTTCTAATGGTATAACTGATATGTTTGTCTGTGAGGACAGGTTTCACACAATAACGACGAGTTACTACAGGGGAGCGATGGGTATAATGTTGGTCTACGACATCACAAACCCCAAGAGTTTCGACAATATCGCCAAATGGCTCAGAAATATCGATGAAGTAATCCATTGATAATATGATAGAAATAACTGATAATTGTTTTGATGTAAAGCACGCCAACGAAGACGTGGAGAAAATGATTTTAGGGAACAAATGCGATATGGATGACAAGAGAATGATTAGTAGGGAAAGGGGCGAAACCATCGCCAGAGAACACGGCATCCGATTTCTTGAGACGAGTGCAAAGGCCAACATTAATATCGACAGAGCTTTCCTAGAGTTGGCCGAAGCCATACTCAATAAGGTTTGGATCACTTCCTTTGTCTCAATAGTACTGATTGTGTTGTGTTTACAGCAAACTGCAGGTCAGAACCCGTCTGAAAACGCGGATAGAGTTAACGTCTCGCGACAGGACCCTAAAAGTGGGTCCAAATGTTGTAATATATAAGAGAATAGGTTTTGCACTAAACTCTAAGTTTGTTCCAAGTTTTGTAACTAAAATACAGACAACACTTAGACTTTTCATCTATTAATTGATTGCGACTAAACACAAACCCATCCGTTATCTCGTTTTTAAGAGGAACTGAATCTGAAAAGTATCACAATTTAGATGTAATATAATTTATGTACAAAACCTTCTTTTCTCCATTAATATGACTTTTTTAATCAATTATTTTATTTTATTTCTGAGTCGATGTTTATTTCAATCGTTGAACTCTTTTCCAATCATTGGTTTGAAAATTCAAACTTAAGTTATGATCAAATCATACGAAAGGCTTTAATTTGTACGAAGAGTTTCGTTGTTTATATACGAAGCTCTCATTTATGTGTTAGTCTTATATTGAGTTCTCTATTATTTATAAACAATTAAATTATATTAATCTAAAAGTGAAATGAGTTGAGAGTCAAATCATTTTTACATTTGAAATGTCTTTTAATGAGCTTTTTATATATAACGCAATGGTTTTAAAATTGGATGAATTAATGAGTGAAAGGCAGAGGAAATCGATTCGATTTCTATTAGTTATCCGAAAAAGTCTGCAGTTTTATAAATAAATCAATTTTTATCGTAAATAACAAAAGTTAAGTCCAATTGATTTTTAGTCAATTTTCTGATACAAATATATATTAATTTAAATAAATGAATGAAAATAAATAAATCGCTAATTAATGGACACTTCGCTACGATTTGTCCAAACTTTTTGATAACTTGAAGACTGAGGTTTCAGAAGTGGACGGGTGTTTGCTATACAGGAATATCGATCCAATTACTAACGACGCGCCCAAAACAAACTGAAAGGTCAGCTCAAAGTTGAAGACATAGACAGAGACTATACACGAAACGATTATTGAGAGCGAAGTCGCAAAACCTTTCAATATATTGTCCGCGTATTTGACCACAACTGCCACGAGAAGACCTCCCTGTGCCTGAAGTAATACAACAATCCATGTGAGGAGTGTATAGCCATAGAAGAAACCCTTCTCTTCGACCTGTTCTGAATCAGTGACAAACACTTGAATGAGACCGAAAGGAATGGCGATTGCACTCAATTGGATGTTTCGGATCCAAAGAGAAACTTCGGAACTGCTTTTCAGTATCTTCTCGAAGTAGACGCCGGCGAACCCCGAGAGGGCACAGGCGGTGAGTATAGCAAAAAAGCCGATCATTGGGTTTTGTTCTTGAGATTGAGAATCGGATTGTTTGCTGATTTGGACCAATTGGACTAAAGCCACGCCACTAAACAAGACAACTAAAGCCAACCATTGATAGGAATATAAGCGCTTCTTCAGCACAATGACAGAGAAAACAGCTGTCGTTAAGATCTTGAGCTGATATGTCACTTGAGTTGTGGCCGCATCTAAATGGGTGGCTCCCAAATAGATCAGATTGTTCTGAATATAATACACTATCGATGGAACCGCCACTTTCAGGGTATCCATCGGTTGGTTCATAATATTGCGTTTCAGTGATAATACCAATTGTCTCACATTTCCTAAAATGGGACAAAATATTATATCATTTTTGAATGAATTATAGCACACCCTCATCGATGAGAACCATTACGAGACACGACACGAGTTTAATAATTTCTGCCATAATAACAGCGGTGGAAGAGATAAACAACTCCTTCTGAGTTCGGGCGCCTCTCATTGTAAGAGTGAGCGCCGCGTTTTGGACCGTTAGTGTCAAAAGAGAGGCATATTTTAGCGTCTCTTTAGTGCCAGTTCTCAGCTGATCCAAAGCCGTCGTCCTCTTGACAGTAGACACAGGCGTTGAGTACTTGTCGTCCACATCGATGGCCACAAGTCTCTCATAATTAATGTTTGATTTGTCGCTGATATTCATATTTCTCGATATTATGGACAAAAAGATTGCGTCAACTCTTGTGACGTGTATTGAGAAGTGAATCTGAATTTGTCTACAAATAAGTCGACAAATGCTTTGCTTTTTTGAAATACGAGTGAATTGTAAACATTATCTCATTATTGGCTATTGATTTATGGCACAAAAGTTGTGTAAAAACTATTTAATTAACTTTTATTATGTAATAAAAGTGAAACGATTTGTAATCTCAGACCGACTAAAGAGTTGAGGAAAACCATAGAAACCGAAAGTAACGCATATTTTGAAATCACTTTTTGTTTACTTTCAGACGCTTTCAATGTTTCCCTTTAAATGGTTTAAACTTTAAAGTTATAGTCGTGTCATTGAATTCAAGGTTTATATCGCAAAGATTTGATCAAATTATAGCCATTTTATTCATTCAATTTTTAGTCTTACTGTCGGTATAATTGAGTGGACATCGAAATGGCAGCAAATAATGCAATCAATGATTTTATTTATTTATTTTGTTCACTACTGACAGTTATTTTATGTTTAATCCTTAAAATTCCTCAATTGATTGCAATATTTAAAAGCAAATCGAGTCGAGGACTAAGTCTTCAAAGTCTTGTTCTGGAGCTCTGGGCGTATGTCTTATATAAGAGTTATATTGTGGTTAAAAGATTGTCTTACAGATTATCAACGATGTTATCCTACTCTTATGCCAATGCATACCCTCTTTCCATGTATTCTGAATATCCCATTTTAGTTGTCCAAGGTAACCTTTTTTTCAAATATCATTTGGTATCACACTTATAATAATCAAGGTACATTATTTAATATTGCAGTTAGAGCACTTTTTGTAATTAAATTATCTTACATAATTAGTTTCTTTAAGGGTTTAACAAAGATCCCGACTCCAGGAAGAGGGAACAAGGGAGGGTATTTTTGAAAAATTACTTGGGGGGGAGGTCAAGGGTAAAGCAAAATCTCGTCGGATTTGTAATGAAATTTTTCAAGATTTTAAGGAAAACCATAATTTTTGTGGAAAACCCCAGATTTTCAGGCAAAACACTTGCCCCTTTGATCGGCGAGGGGGAGGGGGTAATGTTAAATTTTGGTCACGGCGACAGGGTGTATTTCCAAGATTTGGCCGACAGGGGATATGTGTGACCCCATTGTCGAAATTTGGTTTCTTCTTATATTAAACTACCCTTTGATAAGAGATGTGATAAATGTTTGATTTGGAAATGAATTGATTGCTATAATAACTGAACACTAATTTGTTTGCAGATATTATTCTAATTTTGATGATTTTGGGCTATAATAACACACTTAATGTGAAATGGATTTCAGGACTTCTTATGTAACCATTTATTTGTCAATTGATTCCAAATTTATATTGAATTCCAATTTTTCAGAATATTTTTGACTCACTTCTCGATAGCCGTTCATATAATTCCGATTTCCGTTTCCGTTATTTTTATTGTGAGTTAAATTTGACTCTTAAGTCACTAAATGTTCACTTCATATGTCCAGCAATTAGGGAATCCTATCGGTTGGTATAGTAAGGGCTTACAGTTGTGGACAATAGTTAAGAATAAGGACGCGGGACAAGTGAGTTGTTTAACCTGGTCCTTAGCTGCCCTCTCCTCTGCCGGTAATCAATACAAAATGATTAATGCATTTCTAAATTAATTGAATGGATTGACAGCTCGATTGACAACTTTGTGGCTCTCTATTATGGATAAGATAGTTGTGACCACTCTTGTGGTCTCAATATTCCTCAACTCTGGAGTGGCGATCGCCGCTCATATATATCGACCAAAGATTAAAACTCAATAATTTTTAGATATTTTATACATATTTAGTGGAATTACAATAATCGCAAAAAACTTGACATCAAATACAATATTAATGAGAATAAAATCAATTCTATGTTATATTAAATAACTCTTTAAATTGTTTTCCGCATATATAACGACAATTGATTGGTTCAAGAATTTAGGGGCGGATCAGATCGTCATCACTTTCTTCGAGATCACTGTCATCTATGAGCCCATCGGTCACTGCACGGGTTGGTCTCACAATCACATAAATTGTTGAGAGGGCCGACACCTAATAATATATAACATTTAGGAATTGAAATCAATTTGATTGAAGTCAGACCAGAATGAAGGCCCACATCGACCAGTAATAAAAGGCTCCGAAAAACCAGGCCTTATAGAAGAATCGCACCAACAGTGAACTGACCCGAGTCATTGTGCACTCATCTAATCATAAAATGGTTATATCTTTGTTATGACAAATTTGAGTCATACCGGGAGTGGTCAGAGAGTCACAGGTGACAACAGCTGTTCCATTGGTCGTACTGTTTATGAAGTGCTGACTTCCAAATGTGACATATTGTGGGGAAACACAATAGAAGAGAATATTGATGCCCAGCATTACAAGCATTAGTGTTGCGAACAGCATAAGCAATGCCTGTGGACTCGTCTTCTTCTCACGAATCTTATAGAGCTATCAATGAGTTCATTAGTTTCAATGTCTGTCCACTAAATACAAGACAAACCCGAATAACGAAGAACCAAATGCCCAGATTCTTGAGACCAGACATTGTGGCCATTATTAAGAAGAAAGCCATCGCAACGATCAGAATATAATCCAAAGGGAATGCCCTCTGGAATGCCACCAAAATTATGTCAATTGGGTTCGGGATATATCTTTTGGGCAAAGCGTAACCCATTTTCATTCCCAACGAATGCATCGCTTTATCGATGCTTCAGATGAAAAGACATTTGGAATTAAATTCACAGAACATTGAAATCAATTACTTTGTGATCAGAAGTGAGACCCAAATGATAAGCGAAAGAATGCCGACTAAGAAACCAAAACCGATCTGAAGCGGACGCATCAGATTTCTTAGCTTATAGAAGAGGGAACCCCTATATGTCAAGAGATACTGTTCTTCAAGAGTGATAGTGCGCTCCTGCTCTTCAAGTTTATCCAATTGTCTTCTCTCGCGAGTGGTTAGTCTTTTGCCAATTCGTTCCTTATCTTTGAGAGCATTAATTTTGGTCTGATTTGTAAGGTGTGAGTCTTGGATGCGTTCAATCTGTTGTCGCGCGCTTTTTGTCCCTTTGATAAGTCCCACCGGAAAGGACGCCATTCCAAAGCCCGTGAATATTACTAATTGGATGACTCCTATTGAGGTCAGAATACTTAAGACCATAGAAAGCGCGTCTTCGCCCTTATTATGGCTTAAGTCACCCCAAATGAACTTCAATTCGTCGATCCATTTCTCGTCGGAGCCGTTTGTACTGTTCGGGTAGTTATTAGGTCTTTCCCTCAGAGGTACAAATGCTCTGAAATATATATATTAGTAAACAATTGATTGGCATTTATTTAATACCCAATTAATAAGAGGACGACAGCCGTGAAGAGGAACGCCAGGGAGTACTTAAAAGCTGTGCAAAATCGCTATAAAAAATAGTTTAAATTTGATTCAAATGTCAATTGAATGTCAGACCCCTTCCGATGTGAATCCGTCTTCATTTTTCTCCTCGAAATAGAAATACATGAATGGAATCAAAATAAATATACAGAAGAATATCAACGAATAGAGCGCTGAAAATGAGATAAAATGTTAAACATTTGAATGTATTACTCGATCAGAGATTACTGTAATAGGAATAAAGGACAGCACTTTCGATGTCATTCCTTTGGGTTATATTTTGTGCCCATTCCTGTCATAAGAGTAGATATGAGTAAAGATAAGGAATTGTTTGAATTCTAATGGAGTATACTTTGAAAGTTCCGTCCGATTCCTTCATATATGAGACAATAAATATATCGATGGGGAGCAGAGCACAGGTCAGGAGCGATATAAACATCGCGGCCACAGCTGTGATGAACGAACTCCTGTCCGTCTCATACGGATTGCGATATCGTTTGACATAAAGAATTGCAAAAATAAGAATCACCTGAAAATCAAATTCAAATATAATTTCAAATAAGGTTTAAATGAATGCATACGAGAAGTGATGCCACGAATGGGAGGACTATAGAAACGGTTCCAATCAATGGAATCATTTTTGCAACAATTTATCCAATCTTTCACTCAAACCACTGATTCCGATGATTACTGTCACCGAAAACCATTCAATTTTGCGATTTAGAGAAGAGATTGAAAGACACGAAAATGTTTAACAAATGAATCAAAAGTGAGTTTTCGGTCAAAACGTCAAAACAAATGATTTGTTTATAAAATCGATATTTTATTTCGTTTTACTTTAAGTGATGTAAACAACAAATGACTGACGCCTTCACTCAAACATCAAATATGTCTTTAAATGTCTCACATTTGCAGCACTTTTCACATCAAACACATTGAAAATTGAGGACAAAATTGTCGTAAATTATGTTTGAATGCATTGATTGTCAAATGATATGCAATATCTGCCAAAAGAGCGGGAAATAAGTGTTAACTTTTGTTGAGCACAAAGTTATCGCTCTTTAATTCAAATCACTTTTAATTGATTTAAACTCAAAATCGGGACAAATCTAATAACGGAATGGAATTCGAGGCCAATAAACACATTCGGCAGAAGTCCAATATCAGCAGCGGATCCTCCGGTGATGTGACCACCGAATTGTACAAACATTGCATAAACTTCTATACAATCCCTCCCTTCGGAAAGCTGTCACTCGAAGACGGAGAAGATATGGTCACCGAAAGACTGAACCGTTCGTTAAATTCATATTTTGTTTGATTTATTGTTAATCTTTTAATTGAATTCTTCCCAAAAGTTCTTCAAATTTGTGATGAAATGGTGAAGACATTGGAAAACAGTTCCACTTTTAAGCGAAACAAATCATATTACGATTCACTCGAAATTCGACTCCAAAACGCAAACTCGAAATTAGATAAAAACTTTTATTTAATGGTAATTGACTTTAACTTTGATCACCAAAGGGTCCCAAATCTTAAAAATGCCCCTAAAATTTGAAAATCCGGGGGTTTTTCGATTATAAGTAGACTCCTTTGGCTATCACTCAATTAAAAAGTTTGATCTGTAAAGAGATCTTAAGATTGTTTTAACTTTTTTCTCAATGATTGGCATTTTAGTCGAAAACTGGAACTAAATTGGAGTTTCTGGAAGGGCGCAAAAGAGACCATTTCTCACACTTTTTGCTACGAATATATTACTGTCGAAATGAAGAGTTAAAGAAATGGTTTATTAGCCGCGAATGTGAGTTCTTGAGGGCCCGACTTATGGACAAAACAATTTTACACGAATTACCGGAAGTTCTTAAGAGTAATGGATTTGAATTCGAAGAGGTCTCTGAAGAAGAGAAGAATCGTTTGAACTTTGAAATCAATTGGAGTCTTCAAATGCACTCAACTATAAACCAAATCGTTTACAAAATGCCGTTCGAAGAGTCCATAGAAGGGGTCCGAAATCGAAAGGTTTACCTCAACTCTGGTTTCGCTTATATTACTATTGAAGACATGATTCCTGTGGTTTGCGCCAAATTCCGTTCACAACTGTCCCACTCTTTAGCTGTAAGTTATCTTTAATTTTATATGAAATTCAAATTAAATTTATATTCATTTTCATAGATATTACAGAAATTTTTGCCTCAATTAGAAGAAGACCAAAGACTTATTCCTCGCTTCCATTCTTTGCATTTGCATCACATTCAGTGTCGAAAGAGTGCCATACAATCAGATGATTCGGATAAAGAAGTGGTCACTCCACAAATGATTGACACCCTCTCCAAAGAGTCATTCCCTCCGTGTATGCGAAGTACTCACGAAATATTGCGAAGAGAACATCATCTCAAACATTACGGACGTCTTTATTACGGGCTATTCCTTAAGAGTATCGGTCTATCTCTTGACGACGCCCTCAACTTCTTCCGCGAAGAGTTTACCAAAAAGTTAGCTCCGGATAAGTTTCAAAAAGAGCATGCTTATAATATTCGATATAATTATGGAAAAGAGGGCAGAAAAGTGGTCGGAATGGCTTATGGCTGTCAGAAGATCATTAATAACAACCCTCCCGGTGCCGGTGACACTCACGGCTGTCCATTCAAACATTTCGATGAAAGCCATTTGAAGCAAATGCTTCGCAAACATGAGATAAATGAAAACGAATCCCAAGAAGTGAGTCCTCGAATGTATGACTCATTATATTATTTATTACTTTTCATAGATCTTAGATATTGTGACCAAAGAGAGCGATTGTGCCAAAGCCTGTTCCAAGTATTTCAGAGCCAAACACTCGTGGTATCCCACAATCAATATCTATCACCCGAACCAATATTACTCTGAAAGTCGAAAGGCATTGAAAATGTCTGCATTTCCGACCCCTCCCGCAGAGTCTCAGAACGATATAACTCTGACCGCAGACACAACAGCCGATAGTATACTCGATGAGTCTGTCTTTGAAAATGACGACGAATTCGACCGATCGGTCTCTACAATGGATTTCGAGACATCGGTCTCTGTTCCCAATGAATCGGATGTAGAAACGGATGTCATTCCCTCAGAAACAGTTCAATAATTTTACTCTGTTTTGAGTTTTACGTACTTTTAATACACTTTTAATTTTATGCAATTTTACGAATAATTTATATTTTAATCATTTAATTTCAATAAATATAAGTATCACTGAATTGAATGTCATTTCATTAAATTTAAAATTTTGAGCACTTTTTCCAAAACACTTTCGATATATTGAGTTGAGTTAGAATTGGGTCGAAGTCCGGCCTCAATGTTAAGCTCATAAGTTGGCCGATAGGCTAAAAAGCACGAGTGATCCGGAATATCATTATCTAAAGTCTCATTAAGAGCACAGGCGGTCAAAGATGTCCAAAGTCTAGAAGTATTTAATGGATGATAACCTCCGCCTCCAAGAAGTATAAGCGGTTTATTCATAGAAATCAAATATTGAACGCATTGGGAATAGCCATCGATTGTCAAATTGAATCCATTCATGGGATCACCTGCGAGTCCATCGGCACCGCACTGACATATTATCACTTGTGAGGCATAACATGACTTAATTTTATCCATTATTTGTGTAAACAAATTTACATAACACTCGTCAGTCATCCCGTCCTTCAATGGAATATTGATTGAATGGTATTTGCCTTTAGTACCGAACCCAAAATCATTGATATCACCGGTTCCGGGAAAGAATCCGACCTCATATTTATGGAAGGAAAGGGTCAGTACTTTGTTTGTGTGCGCGAAAGCGTTTTGTACGGCATCGCAGTGATGGAGATCCAGATCGATGTACAGCACTCTGTCAAAGCCATTGTCCAACAAATGGAGAACAGCCAACACTATGTCATTCGTATAGCAATAACCGGAGGCCTCATCTCTATTGGAGTGATGCCAACCCCCAAACCAATTGATTGCAATATCGCACCGCTTATTGATAATAGCATTCGCCCCACATATAGAAGAACCCGCTATAGATGTCATAAGTTCATAGAGTCGAGGAATGGGTGGACAGTCAAATCCAATACCAAACTCCTCACTCGTGAACTCTTCATCCAAATCATCCTCTGATTGACATAAAAAGTCTTTACTTATCTTTTTCGCAAAATTGAGATATTCTTCCGAATGAAATGAACGCATTTGGGAGTCATTTGCGGCAATACTTTCAATGAGTCGACACTTTTTGGTCAAACCATAGGCTCGGATCAGTTCATGAACCAGAAGTGCCTTTAAATTAATATCAATTAAAACTTTTAAAATATGTCAATGGATTTGTGGACTCACTCTTCCCTTCACTTTTGGTAAACGATTGCATTCGAGCAGCACTTGTCTACTGAAGACATACCCAACTGTCCTCTTTGTGATCAGTTGGGGCTCAGTATCGGCACAAACTTTAGTAATAATATTATCCAAAAGTTTACTGATTTGTTCAGTCATTTACTTCAATACACTTATCTTTATATTCAATAAACAGTAATTTTATTAAAAACAACCAGGTTAATTCAATTATTTAGAGGTCAAATTTTAAACTGGTATAGATTACATTACATAATGAAAAGAGTCAATGGATTTAATGAGGAATCAAATGAGCGATCAATTAATAAATACTTTGAGTCAATGTTTACAAACAAAACGCGAGTTTTGTTTAGTCTTTGTTAGAGTTCTCACAGAAGAGAGTTATCTCACCAAGTGTTCAAACTTT
>JAQIWF010001081.1:0-13465 GCA_034694965.1 Ceratozetes gracilis | reverse complement strand
ACAAATTAAAGATATAGTCATAATTTTAGCTATAATTTATAGACCATGTTGCAAACTTATTAGAATAAAAAATTAATTAGTAATTAGGTAATTTAATAGAAGTGATTTGTACATGGTGATGTAAATGTAATCTATGTCGCCGAGCATTAAAATAAACTTTTAAATTATTAATATCTTGATGATCCTGATAAAGCATAGTGCTAGAATTTGATTTAAATTTTGAATTGGTTAATTCATAAGCAAGGCAGATTAAGGATAATGACATGCCAAACAATAACAAATAAAAGAAATCAAATAGTTGTGCAAGGGACATTTCATCAAAATCAGCAATTAAATTTTTTTCTGCTGATATTGTCTTGTAAAATTTTTAAAACCTTTTATATGCTTAACTGTCATTTAACCGTTAAAAATAACGTTTCCAGATCCAACCACGAGGAGGCGACAGTAATTTGTATCCACCCTATTTATGGTTTTATGAATGCTTAAAGAGTGCAATTTAGTTGAAATGTTGTTATGTTTAAGCTAATTATCTATGTTTGTGTATTTTTATGTGTATGTATGTGTATTATAAGCGTAATGTTTGTGTAATTTTAATCGAATTGTTTGATGTGTAAAAAAGTTTAAAATTAAATATAAAAGTCTCAGGGGCTTACAAAATAGCGCAAAATATAACGAAAAATATGACAAAAAATAAATGCGGTTTTAAACTGGAGCATTATTCAACCGTTCTTCGTTTTTCTCAAAAAGCCACTGCCTTTAATGCTATTGCTCTCGCTTCCACGGCTTTTGCTTTAGCCACTCTTCTTTCCTCTGTTCTTTTCTCAGCCTTTTTTTCTTTCCTCTGATTTGACTCAGGTGTAAGTGCACCCCCTGCTTTCAACAGCGCTATTTGAGCTTATTCTTTGCCTTAATTGCTTCGTCCACTGCATCATTATATTCTCGTATATAATACTCTTTTTTAAATAAAGGAATATGGACTTCGCATTTTAGCAATTGAATTTCCATCGTCAAGTTCGGATCGAAAAGAACATGAAATTTGAGTCCCTTCATAACCGGTCCACAGCCCTTAAACTGAGCTGTGATTTCCGCTATTGATTAACTGACTGACTTCCAAAAGTGTCTTGAAAAATTTATATGTATGGCCTCCGCAGATATCTTCTGGGTCAGTCTTATCACAATTGGTGATATAGAGGAATGCGTGGGTGAGTTTGTGAAGAACCGTATCTTCAAACACCCTCTCCTTTCCTATGCATTCCACATCAATTGCAACAACAAAATAGCGCCGGAAGTCATCTTTGACATGGTATTTATTTGTAATACCACAACAATTCGTGTGTGACTCCAAATTTAAAGTTTCGCCAAAGATTTTGTTGCGGACATCTCTTATTGTTTCTTTGAAGTCTGACTTCAGTTCTCTTTTACCCCCAATTTTCGCTAGTGTATATAAGAATTGGGTATTCCGAGAGTCAACTTCTCGATCTGCAAAAGTAATGAGTCCATTGCAGATAACTTCACCAGAATTATTTGTTGACCCAAATAATTTCCCATTGCAAATGGTCTCATTGAACCATTTGGCCAACACATTCATTCACTCAAAATACTTCGGATATTCCTGGTGTAGTTGGAATTCCGGATTTCGGCACACTTCGTCAAACACTTTCTCGTATTTTTCTGCTGCTTCTATACTCGCAGTATAAGACATTTTCCCTCAGGGTTTACCCATTATCGCCGACGTTATTCCATTGTTGGCCATAATTTTATCTCTGAAATCCATTGATTCATCGTTCGCCGTCTTTTGTCGTTTACTTGCGGGAGGCATATCAAAACCGTTATTAAAAGTAAAAAATGAATAAAAATATTTGCTTTAATTAATTACGTCAAACGAAAATATAAACCGATTATATATTTAACAATATATATTTTTTATTTAAAGAGGCGCTCAGGGGCTCAGGAGATTAAGTCTAAACCAAAAAGTAGCGGTTGTCTCAGACGCCTGAATGACAAAGTTCAAAAATGAAAATTGGGTTAACTCATAAATTTTTTGGGGTATTGCGCAACTGATTGCAACATTGATAACGTCACAGATTGCACTAATGATTGCGCAACTGATTATGCAGCATAAATTGGCTTAAAACTCAACGATTTCATTATTTTAAATTATTTAGATATTTTGAAAGCGATGTTAATACATAATAAATATATTTATTCATTGTGGATTACCTGCTTGTTTTTATTACATTTTTTTTTAAATTTGATATTTGTTTTTATGATTAAGTTTTAATAGAAATAAAAATCTATTTAAAAATACAAAAGCAAAACTAAAGTGGGAAAATGCCTTTAAACATTTTTGAGTATATCTAGCCAATACAAAATAAGCAGGCAAGCTCTTTTTTCATTTTAAGCTAAAAATTAAATATCAGTTCTATTCTAGTAAACCAGCAGGGAAAATAAAGTAATATTTCAATTAATGTTTACAAGAAAAATAAAATTATTCATTAATATATTTTTAGATATATTTAAATAAATCATCAATTTAATTAATTATAAATATACCTAGTATAAGTATAGTATAAGTATAAGTGTATAAGTCGAATAAATTTATTTTTATTATTTTAATTTACAATCATAATTTTAAAATAATTAAAGATATAAGTTGATTTAATTTTCTACTCTAATTTATACTTGATATTTTTATTTACTTAAATTGTAACGCCATTAAATTTATTACAATATAATTTTCTTAGAAAATACACTGGATTAATTTACAATAATTAAATTTTAATTAGATTTTACTTCAAATATCCTGGTAATAATTTCAAAAAGATAAAAGGTGATTGATACAATAATACCAAAAATAAATGAATAACACAAGTCATTAATCTGACTAATTGTTAGTATGGAATATTCAACAGGGTGCTTATTTATCTTGTTAATAAATGAGTAATAACTTCCAAAATAATTGAGCACATCTTCTAACCAAAAATTATAAAGGCCAGATTCTCTGCACATATCTATCCTTGATTATTAATTCATTCAGATATTAACAAGTTATTTATTATTCAACATTGCCTAATAGAACTTACTTTTTATTTAAATTATCAAGAGCCCAATTTGATATATTTTTATTAACATAAATAAAATATGCTAGATAACTTGCACTCTCTGATGAAATATGAATAGTATCATATCCATAAAATTTGAAATGTTCTTGAAATAAATAGCACTCAATAATTTAAAGATCAATATTAGCCTATCGTTCACATAGGCTACGGCACCGGTAGGTAATTGAGTGATCAGTTTATCCATAACATTCTCAGAATGATAATTAAAGTAAAAGTCCAATTGATCACCAAGTTTTTTAGCAAGTTCAGAATTATCCTCTTGAGTAAATGCGACTAAAGGGCTGTCCTGTTGTACAACTATCTTCATGTCCTTTCTTTGTGCCAAGTCTTCAAATGTACTTACTTTAATTTCAGTAATGGTAGTCACCATGAAATCCATAAGAAAGCATTTGAAAAATGTTGATAAAATAAAAGCAGAAATAAGCCAGGTGCCAAGTGTAAAATATGGAACAGAATTTATTATAAATTTACTCATGGGTTCAGATCAAAGGCGTGACTTCTACACAAAATAGCTCTAAATATTACACTGAAAAAAACTTCAGATAATAAAACATTAAAATAATTCCAAAAATAATATCTAAAAGTCTTCAGTTTTGTCTTATTTATGAAGAGCTTTGAGACCAATGCGTACAGTCTATCTCTTATTAGCGTGTCTCAACTTTAGTCGAATAAGCTCTTTATCTTGAATATCTCTATGATAAATAAAATAAAAGGATTAAGATAAAAAGCTTATATTACTCAAGTTGAGACCCGCTAATAAGAGATAGACTGTACGATAGCACTGAAATCACGAGTAATATCCAGGTATCAACTGAAAAACACTTGAAGTAAGCAAACATTGGATTTGAGCCAAACTCAATTTTTGCTGCAATGGTATTCATTTGGTGAAAGTCCACTGCTCTTGTGTACATCAAATCAGCATCCATCATGGTGAAAAATTGTCTATATCTGAGGAACCAGCTAACCATACCCGGGCCAAGAAGCACATCAAAGCCATCATTGAAAATCTTTCCGAGGTTAATTTCAATTCCATAATCTCCCCTTAATTTTATCCTATTATTAATTAATTTATTAGTATTGTACACAAATGACCATGAAAATCTATTTTGAATTGACGGCAATAAAATCAATCCAATATATTAGGCTGGACCGCCCCCTCCCCCCATCTGTAGTCTAGGACATCCTAGCTTTTATTCATAGATCAAGTTATAAACTAAATTTACCGTGCTTTTGTTGATTTTATAAATTCAATAAGCAAAAATAAGAGTGGTCCACAAATTTGAAATATATCACCTTGCAATAATTTTCTGTTAAGTAATTTATAATTTATTTTAATAGAATTTAACAAGACCTTTTCTACTTACACATGTAAATAAGGCATAACGCTAACTGCTTGCACCACCAGGGTTCTATTTTCATTAAAATCATTCGAGAAACTAATCAATTCATTGTGAGTATAATTTAAGCAGGCAATCTCCTTCTTCATTTTAAGGAAATTTTCAAAAATTGTCTTGTTAAATGTTTTTCTCAGTATTATTATAGCAACTTAACTAGGAAAATAAATTAAATTTCTACAAAATATATATTTGAATAAAAAAATAGATCTTTTTATATTTAAATAAATCACCAATTCAAATATTTATCATTAATACCAAGAAAAAGTTTATAAATTAGTTTTTTTATCTTAATATAAATTTTATTATGATTATTTAAAAATATACAAGTTAACAAATTGAAGAAATATTATAATTGATTTAATTTTTAGCTATCATTTATAGACCATGTTGCAAATATACCAGAATAAAAAATTGATTAATAATAATATTGTAATTTAATAGGCATGATTTGTACATGGTGATGTAAATGTAATCTATGTCTCCGAGCATTAAAATAGACTTTTATATTTTCTTGATGACCCTGATAAAGCATAGTACTAGAATTTGATTTAAATTTTAAATTGGTTAATTCATAAGCAAGGCACATTAGTGATAAAGACATTCCAAACAAAAACAAATAAAAGAGATCAAATAGTTGTTCAAGGGACATTTCATCAAAATCAGCAATTAACTTGGTTTTCTGCTGATATTGTCTTGTAAAATTTGCTCCCTTTGTTTGTAAAATATCTTGAATACATTTATCATACCACCCGGATTCTTTACTCCATGAGATCCTGAACAATTAAAAATTACTTTATTACATATCAAAAATTTGTTTATGATTACACTTTATTTAATCCTTCTAAAGCCCATGGTGGAAGTTCCTTATTGATAATTGGAAAGAATGGTTCGGGTGCTGAGCTCTTAATTGAAATATGTAAATGTTCATATTCGATCGTGTATGTCTTGCTCAATTCAATTAATGTAAATACTAAAATAAGCCTGTCATTGATATAAGCAATTGTTCCATCTTTGAGACCTTGCACAATTTTAGTAGGCACATTTTCATAAACATAATCAAGATAGGTTGATCCATTTATTTGATCTAGGTTCAGTTCAGTATTTTTATCTCTTATTCGTTTTGCCAAGCTACTATCACCTCGAATAATAATTTTCATATATGGTCTATCAGCAAGTTCCTTTAATGTTGTAATTCTTAAAACAGGAATAGTTCTCACCAAGGAATCAAATAAATGAATTGAAAATTGTATTGAAATTACCAAGCATGTAATTAACCAGATCAATATCATTTGTCTCGAGGTAGACTTTACAATAAAAGCATTTATAGACTGGGAATATAACATGGTGGAATAATTCCAAATATAATTTCCAAGTGTATTTAAGGTGATTAATCTTAATGATATTGTTGACAAGCAAGAAATAATGAGCAAGGACAATAAAATTAATAACCAGATAAATTTTGAAAAGCAATTAAAATAAGCAAACATTGAAATGGAGTCATATGACACTCTTGTGACCATTGTATTAGCCTCATAAAATGCGATATTATCAGCATGACCAATTGTAATTCCTATCATCCCAAGCAAGTCTCTATAGTCATCCATTTGATTAGATAGTCCAGGGCCCATTAAAATGTCAAAACCCTCCGTTACAATTCTCTCTGCCATGTCAGTATATTTGATAGTACCGCGTAGCTTGATACTTTTATAATTAAATTAACTAATACACTTGAAATTACCTTGATATAAATATTACCTTGAGTTTGTTAACTTAGCCATCTCAATAATCAATATGAGAAGTGGTCCACAAATTTCATAAACAGGATCCTTTTGGATATCTCTACATGCAAATTTACTAACAAGATACTTAAACTTTTAACAAGGTAAACTTACATTACTGTCAGGTATGGGTCAGAATCGAAGAATTGCACGGTAAGTGTGCGATTCTCATTAATTTCATCTGAGAACTTTAATTCCTCCTCAGAATTATAAACTATGCAATAATTTCCTGCCATGATTTTAATAAATTTAAAGATTACCATGCATAATAGTTTATTCTAAAAAGTATTTTTTTTATTTAATCGATCATTAATCATAGGATAATAAAAATAATCATTAAGGATGTTTTGCATTGATTAATAATTAAGCGAGGAAAATTAGAAATAATTAAACAACAAATATTCCACGTGATTAGCATGCTAAACATTTAATATTTATTGATCAAGTTAATAGTTGTTGACAAAAGTTTTATGAATTTATAGAATTTTTAATCGCACGATGGAGATTTTTATAAATCTATAATTTTAATTATTTGAAAATATCTATTAAACAAGAATTCTGATAACAAGGAAATTATAGCCAAAAGAAAACCAATAATCAAAACACTGAAAACTTTGAAAACATCTTTCAATTTAATACTGTTTACCACATTAATCACGTGATTATTAGTACTAGAATTTCCATAAATTCGTCCCATAAAGGTCCTGATCATATCGTAAAGCCATGTATCAAATAAATTTACACCACTTTCAAAATGTCTTGTTAGACTGTACATGATAAAAATTGGTTTAGATTTGTTAAGTTCTATTTATTAATTACCCTTGCTTAATTTCATTTTTATGCCTATAATATTTATTAATTGAATTTGCAATATAAACTTGGTGATATTTGTTGTTTGCCAGAACTAAATTATCATTTGTTCTCATTTTCAGTGTATCCTTGGCCAACTGACTTTGCAGTAGAAATACTATCTTGCCACTTAAAATATCGCTAAATATTTCATCCACATTAAAGTCAATTGGTTCATCGCTGTCCCAATCTTGGACAATTTCAGATTTGTAATAATGTTTTGAAATTCTTCTATCTTCCATAGATTTATAACAGTATTTAGTGAGCAAGGTTGAATTTTTTAATCGATTCCAATTTCCTATCAAAAGGAGTTTATTATTACAGATGTCATCCAATGATTGAACCAAAGGAACCATTTTTTGTGACGAATATATTACTAATAAAACACTTAAAAAACTCTTAGTTAGAATACTTGTTGTTAATAGCCAAGGTATAATCAGAATATATAATGGTATAACTTTTTTGTCATGATGCTTTTTGTGTTGACCTATCTTTGTCATTGACTGATCTGTAAGTGTTCTAAAAATTTGACCAAAAGTTTCAAGTAAGGTAAAATGACTTAGTTTATGCCACAAGTATGAATTAACCAAGATGGCAACAAGTAAACACAGCCATACCTATTAGAACAATTTAAACTTTGTATATTTTAAAGTATATGTATTTAAATAATATTTACCTCGATTTTAAAGAGATGCAAGAACAAAAACATGTAAGTATTATTCTGTTTAACCTTGGTTGTTAAAATTTCAATAAGGTAATCTTGCTTTGCTGGTATCAATTCTGAGGTTTCAATTTTCATTGAATTCATTGATTTTTCATTTAGATATAAGGAATTATTCTTTGTAAAAGTAATTATAAAAACATGGTTATTTTAAAGAAATATTACCTGAATAATACTATTACTAGAACTTATTTCTTTCATAGTATTTGTAGTGAGTACGGTCATATTTAAATTGAATTTGCAGATAAAGTACGAGACCAATTTTTGATATGTTGATTCAATTTGCTTTTAAATAAAAAATAAGTTTTTTTTTAAATTTAATCTAGTTGAATTTATAACTCACATTATATATAGCAATAATATAAAATTTTGAAAGTGCCTTGGTGCTATTATTGCACGTGTAACTTTTACCCACAATAAAAGCTTCATCTGGCTTATTATATTGGTTAACAAATTCAAACATTTTAGATATTTTTTCCTTTGTACCCATTTTCAATTTTATAGTGAATTAACTTTTACCTAGATTTAACCCAGTCAAAACTAATACAAATTAATTGTTTTTTGAGATTAATATGTTATGGTGTTATCAAGGCAATCAATAAATGCCTTTTATAAAACCTAATTTATATACAGTGCACATTCCCTATTGTTAAGTAGCAAATGCATCAAGATTCACTTAACAACAGGGAAAGGGAGTAAAAAATTTAAAGTTATTTGAATATTATTTTAAATAACTTTATTTAGTGAAATAATGAATAAACTTAATTTGTTTTTGTTGATTGAAATTAAAATCGATTATTATGAATTTATTTGACCTAAACAAAATTCCTTGATTGAAAAAATATAATAAAGTAATGAATTTTCTTAAATGAAAAATATTATTCAATGTTTCAGCTGAGTTGAGAATCTTTTTTTTGAAACACTTATGTTATAATAGACAAGTGTTTTGAGTAATTTTTAATTGAATTATTACAACATATGACGCAAGACTTAACAACACAGAGAGTCTGTGACGAGAATATGTGCACAAAATGCTTAACAGCGAGCTTTTAACAACTGAGATGTTAACTACAGGGAGAAAATTTAGCATTACCTCTATGAGAGATCCGCCAAATGATCCTAAATTCCTTAACAACAAGGAAAGTTAACAACACGGAGTTTAACAACAGAAAATGTGTACTGTACATGCAAAAGGAATAACAAAATTACATAGACTACATATACAACTCCTTGTACAAATAAAATTTTTAATGAATTATACATGTATTAATAAATTTAATTATTTTATACAAAGACAATATTTTTTCTATTAGTATACCGTGTAAGTTAGCCAGGGTATTTTATGTTTCTTTAATGTTGGCAACACTTACATTAAGTGTATTTTACATCAGGGTTAGCCATAAGGGGTTTTGTCGGAAAACCCCCTGAAATCTGAGATTTGCCCCCTCCCTCCCTGATCAAAAAACTATTAAAAAATGAAGAGATTAGTGTCTTTTATTTCTGAAAAATCAGCCATTTTGTCCGAAATTTTTGTTAATTTAATTTACTGAATTTAATTAAACCTAATTTTAATAAAAACAATATTTAGGGTCTTTTTCAAACCTACATTTTAAAATATCATAATTTTTACTTACCCTAATAAACCTCCTTTAAGTTTTACAAAATAATCAGTCATTTTACCCTACCCTAACCCCCCATTAAACTTTGAGTTAAATGGCTAACCCTGATTCTATATTGTATGTCGCCGAATATTAAAATTTACTTGTAAATTTTGTTGATTAACCTGAAAAGGCTTTGCACTAAATTTTGACTTAAATTTTGAATAGGTCATTTCAAAAGAAAAACAAATTAATGATAGTGTCAATCCAAATAGTAACAGATAAAAAAGGTCAAATAATTGTGCAAGGGCCAATTCATCAAAATCCACAATTAAGTTGGTTTTATGTTCATATTGTCTTGTAAAATTAGCCCCATTTGTTTGTAAAACATCTTGAACACTTTTTTCATACGAACCAGACTCTTTGCTCCAAGAGATCCTGAATAATTAATTAATTACATATTATAAATTTGATTAGGTTATATTATTATGCTAATTACACTTTATTTAATCCTTGTAATGCCCATGGTGGAATATTTTTATTGATAAGTGGAAAGAATGGTTCGGTTTCTGCACTCTCACTTGAAATATGTAAATGCTCATATTCAATTTTATATTTAATTAATGTGAATATTAAAGTAAGCTTGTCATTTATATAAGCAATTGTTCCATCTTTAAGACCTTGAACAATTTTCTCAGACACATTTTCATTATCAAAATCAAGATAGGTTGTTCCATTTAACTGGTCCATGTTCACTTCGGTATTTTTATTCATTACTCGGAGTGCCAAGTTACTATCACCTCGTACAATAATCTTCAAGTCGGGTCTCTCAGCAAGTTCCTTTAATGTTGTAATTTTTATAACAGGTACAGTTCTCACCATAAAATCAAATAGATAACTCGTAAATTGTATTGAAATAACCAAGCATGAAATAAGCCAGATCAATAAAATGTGTTTCGAAGTTGACCGCAAAATTGATAAATTCATAGACTGATTATATAAACTTATAAAATAATTCCAAATATAATTTCCAAGTGTATTTACGTTAATCAATCTTGATGATATTGTTGACAAGCAAGCGATAATGAGCAAGGACAAAAAAAGTAACAACCAGACATATTTCGAAAGGCAATTAAAATATGAAAACATTGATATTGAATCATATGACACTCGTGTGACCATGGTGTTAGCTTCGAAAAATCCAATATAATCAGCAGGACTAATCTCAATATTTAGAATTCCAAGTAAGCCTTTGTATTCATCAATTTGGCAAGATAATATAGGGTCCATTAAAATATCAAAGCCCTCCATTGAAATTCTCACAGCAATGTCTGCGTATTTTATTGCACCTCGGAGTTTGACTCTATATGGATGATCATGTTAATTTTTATTTAAGGCATTATTTTTAAATGTTAGAATTACCTTGATTTTGTTAACTTGGCTAATTCAATAATCAAAATGAGAAACGGTCCACAAATTTTATAAATAGGATTCGTTCGTTCACTAAAATAAAATAATAACTAGCAAAATTTTTATTCTTTTATCAGGGTATTCTTACATTACTGATAAGTATGGTTCTGATTCAAAAAATTGCACGGTAATTGTGCGATTTGAAGTTATTTCATCCGAGAACATTAATTCCTCTTCAGAATTATAGACAAGACATTGATTTCTCACCATGATCAAAATAAATTAAAAAAAAACCTTTGTTATAATTTATGATAACAAGTTAAGTTCTGTTTTAACTATTTATAGCTTTAAAATGATTTATTTAACAATGTAATTTTATTTGAATTTTAAAAAATTTGATACTAAACTATTAAAAATTATTACCAGTTTATCAAAAATAATAGTACAGTTTTCCCATCTTGGGGCAACTTTGATCTGTACTGAATAAAAATGTCATAAAATTGCCTATTTCTAGATATAAAGGTATCACAGAATAGATTAAAAACACTAAATAAACTAGTTATATTATTTTTAATAATAATTCTAATAATTTCTTGGTATCATAACAATAGAAAAATATAACTTTTGTATTAAAGAAAATTTTATTAACATGTAAATCATTTTTCTAATTAAAGATTTTATTTATGCAAGGAGCTGCCAAATTATAACTTTAATATTTTGGTTTTTTTAACATGATAAATTATGAGATAAATTTAATTTGTAACAGAGTGTTTATTTATCTATTTAATTAAAAAATAATAATCTACAAAATAATTTAGCCAAATATTATTTCGTGGTTAGCATAGATTACGGGTGTGTTCCCGGTTAATTAGATTCTAGCAGTTGGCACATGCGCAAGAGAGAGATCATAACTATCTGTTCTTTACAGGAACCAGAAGCAAAATCTGCTACTAATTAACAAGTTAACAAGTCTTTATACACATGTCTATTGTCTCTAGAATTAAAAATTTCATGTTTTGACTAGCTCAAATTTGATCCAATTTTAAATTTCTATACATGTATATTTAAATTAGTGGGTATTTCGTTTGTATTAAAGGAGGTAATATTTTATCGGGGAGGAACCATAAACTTGTGCAATTGTTACAAAATACAAGCGTGATTGGTTATATGTAATCTATGTCGCCGAGCATTAATATCTACATTTAAATTTTTTTGATTACACGGATAAAACTTAGGACTAAAATTTGACTTAAATTTTACATTAGACAGTTCAATTGCAAGACAAATTATTGATAAGAGCATTCCAAACAATAACAAATAAAAAATATCAAATAATTGTGCAAGGTTTAATTCATCAAAATCAATAATTAATTTCGTTTTCTGCCGATATAATCTTGTAAAATTTGCTCCATTTGTTTGTAAAACATCTTGCACACATTTATCATACGAACCAGATTCTTTGCTCCATGAGATCCTAAATAATTAAAAATTTTATCATGGTATTAAAATTAATATTACAATTATGATTACACTTTATTTAATCCTTTCAATGCCCATGGTGGAATATTTTTATTTATAATTGGAAAGAATGGCTCTGGTGCTGAGCTCTCCGTTGAAATATGTAAATGCTCATATTCAATTTTATATTTAATTAAGGTGAATATTAAAATAAGCTTGTCATTAATGAACGCAATTGTTCCATCTTTAAGACCTTGGACAATTTTCTCAGACACATTCTCATTAACAAAATCCAAATAGGTTGACCCATTTAATTGTTCCATGCTAAGGTCAGTATCTTTTTTCATTGTTCTCTTTACCAAGCTACTATCACCACGTATTATAATCTTTATGTTTGGTCTTTCAGCAAGTTCCTTTAATGTTGTAATTTTTATAACAGGTACAGTTCTCACCATTGACTCAAATAAATAACTTGAAAATTGTATTGAAATGATCAAGCATGCAATTAACCAGATTAATAAAATTTGTTTCGAGGTTGACCTCAAAATTGAGACATTCATTGACTGGGAATATAAACTTATAGAATAATTCCAAATATAATTTCTCAGTGTATACAAAGTAATTGATCTTGATGATATTGTTGATAAGCAAGAGATAATAAGCAAGGATAATAAAATTAATGACCAGACAATTTTCGAAAAGCACTTGAAATATGAAAAGATGGACACTGAGTCATAAAACACTCTTGTAACCATAGTATTAGCCTCGTAAAATCCAACATTATCAGAATGATTAATCTCAATTCCTATTACTCCAAACATGCCTCGGTATTCTTCAAATTGGTTAGATAATCCAAGGCCCATTAAAATGTCAAAGCCCTCCATTACAATTCTCTCTGCCATATGATTATATTTTATTGTACCTCGAAGTTTGATCCTGTTATTTGTATTTAAATTAATTTGTAAACTTGGATCTTCAGTTCTCTTATTTAGAGATAAAACTATATTTTAATCTATAAATATTACCTTGATTTTGTTAACTTAGCCATCTCAATAATCAACATGAGAAGAGGTCCACAAATTTTATAAACAGGATCCTTTTGGATATCACTATAATAACAAATTAACTATCA
>JAQIWF010001080.1:0-13483 GCA_034694965.1 Ceratozetes gracilis | reverse complement strand
ATATATAGCATTTTCTTCGAAACTGCTATTAAAAATTTGAAAAAGAGTTTTGCTACCCTGAATAAAAGTATTTTTAAAGCATTTTAAAAGTTTTTAAAAATATCCTCCCCCCCCCCCCCCATTGCGAGAAAACAATTAACATTACAGGTACCATTTTTAGGTAATTTTGGCAAAAAACTACAAAATTAGGTAATATTGAGGAAAAATAAGCAGAATTTATAAAAAACAACGAAATTTAAGTAAAAATTTTGAAAAAATATCAAAAAAATTGGACTGGTCGGACACTCCTTGGTCATCCCTATTTTATATGTATTTTTAAACTACAAAACTGTTGTACGAGTGTTTTGTGGGCTATAATGCGTGTAATAGTTGTGCAAAAACTTGTCTTTTCATACATATTTGAAATGTTTTATTTGCATGGTCATAAATTTGCCACCAGTTTTTGTGCCTGACTTATGTCTTAAATTATAGTCAATACAATAAATTATTAGTTTTTTTTCGTAAAAGTGATGCAAAGCTGTGAGCAATACATCAAAAAGCAGTACTTTTATTGTGTGTCGACACCTAAATAGCGCTATAGGGAAATGGCAGGAATGGAGAGAATAGCGCTGGAAGTGCGACAAAATGTATTCACTATGCCTTCAATGCCTTCAATATTGAGTTCTTATTTTTTGAACAAATTCTTCAACCGATCCATACGTTTGGCTCTACTTTATTGCATATAAGGGTTTGTCTAAAGAATAAAAATGTTTCACATTTTATGCCTACTTTTTGCAAATTTTCCAAACCATCAATAACCAGGGTCTTCTCACTTGTTTTAATCTTTTAAGAGAATTTACTAAAGACTGTTACTTGCACATTCTTCATAAGAATTTCCTCAATTTTTAAATTCCTTTAGCAAATATCACAAGAATTGAAGGTATTTATAAGTATCATGGCTAAATTTTAAAAAAGTTTTCTTCATCATCGTCTTTAAATTGATTGAAAATAGCGTTTTGAAAATTCCCTTTTCTTTTGTAAATATCTAAAGAGATTTAAAAATCAAATATCAGTGAGTAATGCATTGAATGGTTGTGACAAATACCAGCTTTAAATCTTTTCATACACTGTCAATACATCTACTCAACAGAATTAATGATCTTGGTGATCCTTCATATGGAAAAATCGATAAATAACACTCGTAAGCTGGAACATTTTGATGAATTTATAATTAATCGGATTTAAATCAGTAATTAATTAGTTAACAAAATGTTTATTAACCCAATTTTGATGAGGTTTTGTCGCAAATTTCAAATCAATAATCATTTGATTGTGTTTTTGTATCAAAAATGCTTTTAATGGCAACTATTTGTTGCAAAACATTTATGAAGCGATAGTAACGTTTTGTATGGCATCTCAATTGAAAAATAAATGCCTTGCGTTGTGAAGGTGTCGGTGCACTACCTCATCATCAATCACTCTCCTGCCTGCCTATGCTGTGCTATTATTACTGCCTGTTGAAAGCGGTAAATCGTTACTGAATTTGTCAGATGAGTTCAATTTGTTATTCGAAGCCCCAAAAGAAATATTAATTAGTGATTGAAATTTTTTCGAGCCTTAATTTTCTTCTCCAATTCAAGGCTTGATTTATAATCTTTGTCATTTCACAAAAAATATACTTAGAGTTGACGCCATACTTCTAGTCTTAATTCATATTCTGTTTCAAATTTCATCTGAATTTTTATATGATTGCGGAAGTCATCCGATTGCCAGAGTTTTTCTCATTTAAAGTAAAACATAGTATTCATGAATAATAGATGAGATCATCTCTTATACTACAGACCAATGAGTGAGAGTATGAGAAATGCTTCGGATTTCCATTCAGACTATCATATATTGGCAAATGTTGCTAACTGTGTGAGTGTGTGTGTGTTGAGAGGCATTCCTGTGCATCAGCACTAATGCATCATTTATAAACAATTCGCTGTCGACTCACACTCGGCATCTCTCTGTGTCTGTTTCACTCTCTATCCTCCGATCCTTGCAATCGATTCAAAGCATTTGTGTAATCAAAGTGATTGATAAACTCTTTTCATTATATGTATGATCAATGAACTACTCGTCCCTTTCGACCTATTTCTAAGTCTCATCCAATGCTCATCCAAAACAAAAAAGATTTAATTTATTGTATTATTTGTTGTATTTTTTGTAAATTTATGGCTCAAAGCATTAAATATATTCGCAATGAATGTCTTGGAAGAGAATCAGATATATTATATCGAGAGATAAAGAATTATAATTTGTTTTATGTTTTCCATCTCTCAATCGAAAGGATGGATATATTCATTCAATTTTTTCTCATTTTCTTTCTGGTTGTGCGCCAAATATCTCTCAATATATTTATTTCACATATCAATAGAGTGAACAGAGTCTCACAAATGGCACACGAAATAAAGGTCTGTCGCTCGCTGTGTGTATCTCATGAATATCTCGATGTGATGTCATGTTTTCTGGGATTCTGAGCGGCATTTATTGATTTGCACTCTTTCTCTGGCATTTTCATGAAAAAAATCAGTGCAACTGAAGTGAACCTTAAAGCTATGCTGGGATTAGTTGATCAAACAGTCGGTGCATTACATGTATTGCTTGTGTAATGCAAACGAGAATTTCATTTGTGACTCTCTATTACACACATAACTTAATTTATATTTGCATTTAATTCCCATATTTTGTATACAACAGGAATCACAGCCTTTAAAGTGAATGGATTTTAAAATTTAAGAACTAATAAAATATTTAAAAATGAATGCAAACCTCCACTAAAGGCATGTGCTATGAATTAAGAGGCAAATGCTTTTCGACTTATTCTGTGTTTTGAGTAAAAGACGATTCAGTTTTGCTTTTTAAAAGACAGAACTATTTTTCCGTCCAATGAATAAATAAATAATTTTTGATTGCAATATAAACGTAAAAACATTGCCAGAAAAGAGTCTTTTGTTGTGAAGCACTTTAAGTTAATAAAAACAAAATTAGTGCCAAAACATAGAGTAGTATTAGAGTCGAGTCAATATTAAAAGCATTGGCTCTCAAAAGCTCTTTGCACTGGTATTGCACTGGTATTGCACTGGTATTGGTATCGCGAAGGCATATATGCTTTGAGTCGTCGATATTTTGGCCGCATTTCTACGTTTGCCTCTTATATAAACAGATCTGATGGACTCGATTGACGACCAAAAAGTGCTCCAGGGATTCAGTACTGAAGCCCTTGCACTCCATCAGCCAAATAAGACCATCATCTTTAATACATACCCGTATATCCAATATATTGGACACAAAAGTGCTTCACTTCTCCCCTATTACTCAAAAGTAGACATTCTTTTCGCATCGGATTATCTTAACATTTATACGTCTATATGTCCGAAAGAATTCAGACCATTAAAGACATTTTTCTCCCCCCGGGCTCATTCATATTTCAAACAATTCAACGAAAACCTAGTTATTTTAACCCCACAATCTAACCTTGGTTTGACTTCCCTCAAATAAGTGCAAAGTATATTACTAATATTCTAGATCATACAGGTCCAAAATTATTTTGAGGGCTAAAAACATGGTATGTCATTTATTTCAATTTGCTAGTTTCTTTAACAAACTTGAGACTTTCCTTTCACACTTACTATTTCATTTGTTTGTCATTCATTCTTATCAAATCTATTTTATTAATAAAATGTTATCCTTACTTGCTTATTATTTTTATGATATATTTGTGCAGGACCAAATATAATTTGAATATTATAAGTTTGCGCATGTTAAATGTCGAGCTTTAGTCCTCATTTTAGTCCTCATGGACCTGTATGCCTTAGAGCATTAACTAGATCATTTTCTAAATATAAATTCAATAACCTTGAAAGAATTGTTTTTATAAAACAATTGATTGTCTTCGAGCTGTTACCAGGCTCGACGACGACAGGGAAGGGGGGATAGTTGCCAAAATTTCTCCACAGATTTAGTGTCTGTCTAAATTTTTTCCCACAGACCTAGTATCTGTCCATAGACTTAAATTTTCGCTCCGCGACGGGGGGATATCCAAAATTTTAGGCAACAGGGGGAATATTGGCTATTTCTCCATCCTTGGCCAATCCTGGTTTAAGTGATATATTTAATCATATGGATTCAATTTGTGATCAAATAAGAGAGAGGTCTAATCAAACTTCCATTATACCAAGATAAGACAAAATTATAAATTAAAGCCAATATATTTTTGAGTCCTATATCAGGGATGAGCAAGGTGAAGTGCCGACCAAACACTTCCCTATGACGGAGCTTGCTCATCTCTGCTCAAGATATCAAATGGTGTCATCAGTTTTTTTATTACTTGGATCTAATACTTTAAGTCTTTTATCAATTTTATCAAATTATCTAATTTTAAAGTTTGGAAGAGATTTGTTTTGATGTTTTCAGTCGAATAGAATTCTCACTTAAAATAAGGTTTGCATTAATTGATTACAAAAACAACATTTCGAAGAATATAACGATGCGGTCATTCTTTTAAAAACAATTTTTATTGTAAAGATCGACACTTCGATAAAGCTGTTATCAGGACTAAACATTTACCCAGACAATTGTCTGGCAGTAGGTCAATATTGAGCAAGGCACATGATGCATTTGTCTCTAGATACAAACCTTAAAAAAGAAATGTTTGATCTTTAAAATCTTTGAATCATCTAGTAACATTGAGTCACACTATTGCCCTTATCAAAGCTAAAAGTGACTGAAATTAAAAAAAAGCTGTACTTAACAACACAGCGCAATACACAAAGATCCTCTTCGCTGGATGATAAAGACTTTTTAGTATTTATCCATGCTCAAAAGCATAATTAAAAAGAGTGTATGTTTGGACTTTTATATAATTATTGTTCTAATTATTGAGGAAAAAGTAAAGCAATGAAAGCGTAACGTTGTTTATGAGTCTCTCTTATTTGATGTCAACCGATGCCGACGTGTATTAACGCAAATCAGAGCCAAAAACCATTAGTTTTTCAAATCATTGAATCATTTTTTCGGCAAAACTCTAACCAAAAGTCATTTACATCACAAAAATGATCACAAATCTGATTACAAGAACTCATTGTTTTTATTTGATATCAATTATTTTGATGTCTTTAATAAATGGTCTGAACGGATACTTTCTGGTGATTGACGCTCACGCAGAGGAGTGCTTCTTCGACAAAGTCACCACAGGAACCAAATTGGGACTTACCTTCGAGGTAGTCGAGGGGGGGTTTCTTGATATCGATGTTAAGATCACCGGTAAGTGATTGTGAGCTGTATTTGTCCTCAAATCTAATGGTTTGTCATTTGAAGGACCGGATAATAAAATGATTCACTCGGAGGAGAGGGCATCGAGTGGTAAATACACGTTTGCGGCACATATGGACGGCAATTATCAGTACTGTTTCGGCAATAAGATGTCGACAATGACACCAAAAGTGGTCATGTTTTCCATGGATTTAGGAGAGGCACCCAAATCAGAGGAAGAGCTCAAATCACAAGATGCTAATCATAACAAACTGGAGGAGCAAATCAAAGAGTTGTCGGGGGCTCTGACCGCAGTCAAACACGAACAGGAGTATATGGCTGTCAGAGACCGTATCCATCGCTCCATCAATGAGAGCACAAACTCCAGAGTCGTTTTGTGGGCTTTTTTCGAAGCACTGGTGTTAGTGGCCATGACTTTGGGTCAGGTCTACTATTTAAAGAGATTCTTCGAAGTGAGACGAGTGGTATAGTTCTGACCAGTCTTTTAGTGATTAATGAAATTAATTTATGTTTTGAGACCCGATTTGTAATTATTTTATAAATGCTTTCATTTATTCACGAGTTTTGTAAATACTTTTGAAATAACAAAAAACGATAAAAACTGAATAATAATTGAGAATTCCTCGGCTTCTGGTCTTCGGCACACTTTGGGACGGGAGGGACAGACAAAGAATATTCCGTATTTCAAGTATAATCTAATGGTTAGTTCAAAATAAAAACACTAGACTTCACTTCTGTTCCTCTCATGCGTTCCTCAGATGAAAAAGTTTACCACTGATTACCAGGATATAAATTGTGATGAAAATGTTAACAGTTCAAACCATCATGCTCATTAGTCAATTGTGATGCATTTCTAAACATAAAATCTATTATTCCAATTGATCTTGCAAAAATGCTCATCTAAATTAAATCTATATTCTTACTCTATTAGCTCTATTAACTTGGTTACACTGAAACAGTTTTAGCATGCTAAGAACTAAAATTGAATCAACTCTGATTAAATTGAAAGATAGTTTATTAAGAACTATGAGAATTAGTGAATCAACTGATGACAGAGTGATAAAAGTGATGAATAGGTAGTGATGTTAGCATTGAGTGAGAGATGTCTTAACATTACTTCACATTATTTTGTGTTTAAATGTCAAAAGTCATGACTGAATGACAACATTCAGTGAAACAGTCATTCAATCAGTCGTTGCTTTCACTGCACTAAAAGTAAACACATTTTGAATAGCATTTTGTTTGACATTTAAATCCAATCAAATTGAATGCATTTTAGTATTTCTTAATTCAATAGACATTTAAAAGACTGAAATCATTGGAAACTATCGTTAAGACAACGAAGTCATTGATTTTGTGCCAAATATTGTGCGAAAATGTGATCCCTTCGTAGGTTTTGACTCAAATATGGGTTCATTTGTGAGTCATTTGTTTGGAAACAATTCAAACATCAAAACAATTAGTCATTTATTCAACTCATATCCGACGGGCTATATATCGGAGACCACCAAACAGATAGTGTCGGCACTTCTGGTGGAACTGAACAACAACTACACGAATGACGCCAATCATATCAACTGGAATTACATTCACTCCACATATCTCTCACTAATACCAAAGGTATTGTCTGACCCCTCACTACCCCTCAACCCTTTCAATGAGGTTTCTCTTTGATTGCAATTAATTTGTTCCCAAAGGGAGAGAACTTATTATTAGTGAATGACTGCAACGGATATAATATCCTTCAGCGAGCGGTCAGTTTGAAGAGCGTAGAGCTGACCAAATGGCTGTTGCAATACGGATGTGACTGCAATCGGGGCACTTGTAGTCTTCCCCTCCATATCGCAACCCTTAACGGCCCCCTTGAGATCGTGGAACTACTTGTGAAAGAAGGCGCTCGCGTTGACTGTGAGGCGCGGATGTGTTATCCCGGACCGCACTCTAATAACTGTGAATTGGGCCGAAGGTCTGGTCTCTTATGGAATAGCGGTTCTCAGCATAACAGCGGTAACGACAGACTCCAATCTGCGGAATATTATGCCATAGATGGCGATCAGGCGGCTATTCTTGAGTTCGTGATGGCCCGCTCTGAGGACAATTGGCTTCCGTGGCAGTGCCAGAAGAAACCACTCCTGCACTCAGCCTTCGAGAGAGGGGCCTGGAATTGTGTCAATTACCTGATATCGGAACGACCCGATGAGATAAACCAATTGTATGACGAGTATTATCCCATACATCAGGCAGTCCTCCAACCCATTAGATTCTTAGAACTTTTGCTTCAGGTTTGGGCCGAAAGACAGACAAAGAATATCTGAATTCAATTCTTATTCCTATTTTCAGTGTAACGCAGATCTGACACAACGGACATCAACCCAACAGTTGACAGTTCTTCACGTTTTGTTACTTTTGGGCAAAAAGTCTTCGAATCACACTTTGGCTACTCTTAAGCTGCTCTTTGAACATGGATGCAAACAATTGGTGAATGAGCCTGACAGTTTGGGCAATACTCCATTACATGCACTCATAGTTAGATACTCACTCGAAGAGTCTAAATCTTCGACCGGTTCTGTTCAGTGCGACCGATGGTCCACTTGGGATATGTTGCACAGTATGACACCTGATCTCAATGTCTTAAAATGTATTAACAATTGTTTGGATCAGTTCTTAGGTTTATATTACAACAGAATGTGGTTCAAAGCATTAACCGGAAGGGCAATAGTGCTCTCTGTTGTGTCCTCAGACACGTCAAGGACTGGGATTTCCGGTTCGAATTGATCTCAACTCTTCTACAACACGGGGCTGACCCCAACTGTGTGGGACGGGATGGCTCTCTGCCATTGATCTTATGCTTCACTCCATTACTAAATAAGGGTTTATTACATCTTTTGAGTCACTCGAAGAGAGTCTCGTATTTGAATTGCGTTCGTATTCTGTGCCAATTTGGGGCAAATCCTAACTGTTCCTATTATCGAAACACATTGACTCCACTCCATGTCCTAGTCTTCAGTGCCAGTGAATACATGTCTTTGAATAATGTGGGCCCAGACAAGAGCCAACACTTTGTGTTCATACGTCAGGTGCTTAAGGTTTTACTTCAGCACAAATTGGACCCAAATGTGGATCTGACTCAACGCAATCAACACATTCTGTTAGCTCTCCTCGATTTGGTACAAAACGCCCGAACCCCTCAGGATTTGGAGTATGTTTATGACTTGTCATTGACTCTCATAACATATGGCGCTAATCCTGATGTCCGGTGCTCTACAGAACCCACTATATGTCAGTCCCAGAGCTCAATGTTCATCAAAAGATCCTCTGATTATGTAATTCATGAATATTTTATGAGTTGTTATTCGATTAATCAGTTTTTTCTCAATTCTTAGGTTCTCTTCAATTATATCCATTATTTGCTCAGAAAAGAGGAACAACTGATTGACGACTCCTCGAGTGAACAGCCTTTCATGAAATTGATTTTTCTCTACTACCAGACTATGTCTCACAACGACCTGTTCTCGTGTTTACATCAACTAAATCGGGAACTTCTGATCGGTTGCCTTCGTTCTAATTCAACACAATTGATATCTTTATTAAGGAACCTGTCCTCCAGTCCCCGTTCACTGAAGACAATGGCCCGGCACACCATTTATCTGTCGATGGGACGACAATTGGCGCAAAAGATAAATCACCTCAAACTTCCCAATCCTCTTAAGAAATGGGTCCTCGAATTCATGCCATAAACCAATATTTGCCGATCGGCTACAGAGGGTTCTCCGCCTCTATATTCTCCATATTTTGCTCACTTCATGGGCTGACTGTCCGATTCTTTACATAACAGGTCTCTACCGGACAGCCATTTGTTTATTATTTCTAAATATATCTGAGCTTTCAATTTAAATATTTAATAAACTCTTAATCTTAACATTTTGTGAATCATTTTTCTGAAAATTGTGCCATAATGATAATAATAATAATAATAAACTACCCTGTAGCTATAATAAAAAACTTGTTATATAATTACTGATAATTCCTTGCTGCCATTCTAATAGCCTTAGTTTCTAAAATGTATCAAGGACCTTCCATTGTAAGAGATTCAATTGACAAATACTTTGTCTCATATTTAAAATTCTATTCATTTATTGTTTAATTTTGAACCATAAATATGTGAATTGAGTTATTTTAGACCCTTTACAGACATAACTCTATTGTTGTATATATGAAATGGTCTCAAATACTTGTTGGCTATAAAGTGATTCAAATGTTGAGCGCTTTTAAGACAAGAGAGACTCGATTTGTCATTCGTTTACTTGTTTTGAGTGAAAAACTGTTTATTCGCTTCTAATTCGGTTTAAAATGAGTTCTAAATATTTCACTGAAAGTAAACAAAATTCAGTTAACAATATATCCGTCAACGGATCCAAAGATCAAAAGCCAGAAGTGATTGAAATCTTGGAGTCGCCAGAAATCGTGCGAAAGAGGAACCAATCAAATGGAGAATCAATTGATTTGCCGATAAATAAGCCGAAGAGCAAAAACAAACGCATTCTCAGTGATAGTGACGAAGAGGACCACAAGACTAAACAAATTAAGTCGAATGACTCTAATGATGAAACGGGTCGACTGGCCTTCGAGGAGATGTGCGAAACCACTATTAAGGAGTTACAGGACTTGTTTCCAGAGATAGATGTCTGCGAAATACAGGACGCACTCATTGAAAGCAATTGGAGTGTATTTAACGCATCCATCAAATTAGGAAATCTATACGAAGGCACCGCTGATGGCGAGGCAGACAATGACGACACCAAACTCACCAAAAGTACGGCTACGGATGCGGACAGAGTTAAAGACGGTATCCATTCATAACTCATTAAACTCTTATTCTGTTAATTGTTTTCTAAACTCTATTGAATGCCTTAAATAAACAAAATATGATTTCTTATATCTTCTAAACACTCGATGCTATCATTTCCCTCACTTTCAATATGTCTTACATTACTTATAAACCACTCTTTGTTTGTCAAAAGTGACACCAATTGAGCCTAAAGTCTGTACGAACAGCGAAAAGATGAAAAGTATGGACTATTACCGCAAGAGTTGGAAACCCCACGGAAACAATGAGGAAGAGGAGGAAGAGATCCCCACTTCCAGTCATAACTTTGAATCCATTAAAAACCTTAAGAAAAAGTTATCGAAAAGAGATAAGAGAGACCTCGATATCGATGACATCAGTGATGAGAGCGATGGCGGAGAAGATTACAAACAGAACAGTCGTATTGTTTGCGACAGTAGTAGTAGTGATGATGATAGCGATGGAGGGGAGAGGCGGGCATTTAAAGAGAAGAGCTCTAAACAGGTCTACTTTAGAACTCAAGATTTAAAGGAAAAAGTGGTTCACTTCCTACAGAACTCCAATCCATTTGAACTACAGATCATTCCAGGGGTGAGCGCTAAGAAAATGGATCTAATCGTGAATATGAGGCCATTCGCCAATTGGAATGATTTGTACATTAAATTCAATTCAACGAATTTGACGACAGATTTATTAGACAACTGTTCAGAAGTACTTAAGTCACGAGAAATAGTGACTCGACTTATGAATAGTTGCGAAGAGATATCCAATGATATTACAGAAACTGTTGAACGACTCAAGGGTTTAGAACAGCCGAAGATATTGAACCCAGAAATGAAATTATCCCACTATCAGATGGTTGGCCTCAATTGGTTGGCTCTTATGTACAAAAAGAATATCAATTGTATTCTGGCCGACGAAATGGGTTTAGGAAAGACTATTCAAGTGATCGCACTTTTGGCATATTTACGTGAATCCAAGAGCCTAATGGGTCCCCATCTCGTTATCGTCCCCTCCTCTACATTAGACAACTGGAGTCGAGAGTTCCATACCTGGTGTCCGGCCATCAAATTATTGCTATATTATGGCTCTCAGGAGGAGAGGGCGGAAATGAGGGAACAGATGAACAAAAATGAAGTGGATTTCGATGTAATTCTCACCACTTATAACATAGCACAGAGTCCTTCAGATAAGTCACTCTTTAAGAAGAATATATTCAAGTATTGTGTCTTCGATGAGGCCCACTATCTTAAGAATATGAAGAGCTCTCGATTTACAGCACTTATGAATCTCAACGTAAATATAAATTCTCTTCAATTCATATCATTTCTAATCATTTGATCTGATTTTAGGCCAAACACCGGCTTTTATTGACAGGAACTCCACTACAGAACAATCTTCTGGAGCTGATGTCACTATTAATCTTCACTCTTCCCAATATGTTTAGGGGTAGAACTGATCCAATCAAGACTTTGTTCTCTTATAATAACGTGAGTTCTCTTATTATACATTTGAATACAGATTTGAAGAAATGTTTTGATTTATAGAAAGAATCGGTTCATCGAATCAAATATATTAACGATAGGACAGAACAGGCGAAGAAAATCATGAAACCATTTGTATTGAGACGACTTAAGACTGAGGTTTGATTTTATGCTGTATTCAAATTGTAATTACATCTCATTTAATGGTCAGGTCCTACAAGAACTGCCCCTTAAGATAGAACAGGTTCTGCGCTCTCCAATGTCTGAGAGTCAGGAACTTAAATATGTGGAACTCATCGAAGAATATCAGAGAGAAATACAGTATAAGAAGATTACATTCGAAGACAGCGAACCCGAAGAGAAGTTTAAGAGAGGGGCCGGAATGCTAATGGAGTTACGCAAACTGGCAAACCATCCGCTACTTGTGCGCCGCCATTACGACGACAAAACCCTTAAACAGATGTCCAAATTGATTATGAAGGAGGAGTGCTATCGGGAGGCGAACCAACAGTATATCTTTGAAGACATGCAGGTTATGCATGACTTCGAACTCTACAAACTCTGCCAGAAATTCAAATCCATTTATAACTTCAAACTCGATGACGACGTTATCTTCGATTCGGGAAAATTGCAAGAAATAGACTCTTTGTTAACCAAATATCGATTTGAAGGGAAACGCGTTCTTCTCTTCAGTCAATTCACAATTATGTTAGACATCATCGAAGAGTACATGAAATTAAAGTATTATAAGTTTCTACGACTCGACGGCAGCACAAAAGTGGGCGATAGGCTCGACCTCATCGACAAATTCAATGACGACCCGGAGATCTTCGTCTTCTTACTGTCGACCCGTGCGGGTGGACTGGGAATCAATTTGACCGCTGCCTCAGTCGTCATCATTCATGACATCGACTTTAATCCATATAATGACAAACAGGCAGAGGACAGGTGTCATCGTATCGGTCAGACTAAAGAAGTGATTGTCTATCGGCTCATAAGTCAGAACAGTGTTGAGGAAGGAATGCATAAAATAGCCGAAGAAAAGCTTAAACTCGGGAGAGATATAAACGAAAATAATTCAGGTTTTTATCACAAATTCTTTTATTTGTCTTTAAATCTCAATATTTATGTCATTTTTACCCTATTTTTAGATACGAAGGAAGAGTCAGAGCCCTCCAAACCCGACGTTCAGTCGCTTTTGAGATCAGTTCTCAAACTTTAATCAATAAATTGTTTAAAGTCTATAAAAATTATTTTTATTTTATATATTATTTATCGATAAATGAATTCAAAAACCAGTCATTGTTTGACATATTTTTCAATAGAACTGTGTTTTTGAAAAATAAATGAATTATTTCAAAGAAATTTTGAGTCATAAATTGTATCCCTGAGCGCTGTCTCCCGGACTTATAATTTTTGGAGGAATTGCTTGAACATAATTCTGATGCTTAGGACTGACACCTATTACTAGTATATCTGCAGATACTTACAAAAGAATATGATAATCAATGCAAACATTAATAAGAAAGCACAGTATAGCTCAGTTGGTAGAGCATTTCCCCAGAGCCAGTGTGGTTCCTGGTTCGAATCCCACGACGTCTTTGCCTTTTTGTGAAGAAAAAAGTAAGTGTTGGGTAAGAAGTGGAGAGTTGTGTAGCGAACATTATCAAAGACAATGATTGGAACGAGGATAAGCAACTGGGTAAGTAAGAGGGAGGAAGAGCAGAGAGCCTGGGAAGAGTGGGGGAAATAACTTTTGGCATATCTAGACTATCTGTTTGCAATTTTTGGCCACATTCAGGCGCGCAGCGATTCCGGGAGATTCACCAGAATCTCGACCGGAATCGCTCTTTTCAGC
>JAQIWF010001079.1:0-13484 GCA_034694965.1 Ceratozetes gracilis | reverse complement strand
CATTTCAAAGTGTGATTCGACGCACAAAAGTTGGTATTAGTGGTGATAATACAAGAGTTTGTGGAAGAGCTTTGAAAGGACGGCTTAAGGATTTGTGTTTGGCTCTAGGCAAAGATTTTTGGCAAAAATTTCCAAACTATTATTGGAAAAAATTTTTGGAAAACTTTGAAAACTTTTGAGAAACTAATCGTTTATTGAAAATCAAATTCAATGTTAAGTCTCGAGAATATGTTCTCTACTTTTGATTCAATTACTCAATGATTTGATTTTCGCAAAAAGACACCCAATTTGTGACGCTAACAAAACTAGCAAAAAACCGTTTATCCTCTTAAGCTCTACTTAATTAGCACTTAATTAGCATTTAAGAGCGCTGTTGATCACAACGGGTCAGCCTTTATTGAGACTCTCAATTTGAGAGGCTGTGTTCACGAGATTATTGAGATATTGTTATAAATTGTATTAAACGGAAAACTATTTTCAATTTTCAACTGATGTCTAACGAAAACACAAAAATGAATTCCAATGACAATAATGGCGGCCAATCGGAGGGTCAGTCAGCCAATGGATCCAATGAACAGAATGAGAGGTTAAAAGGAGAACCTGTTCAAATAGCAGATATTGTAAATGAGGAATTCCAATTATATCACAATAAGTTGGATCAAATTCTTTTGAAAGACAGTGTTAGGGACAGACATGTGGCTGTGGTTAGTATTGCCGGTGATTTTAGAAAAGGTATGATTTGTTGTAATGTCTTCACACTCTAATGCTTTGATTTAAAGGCAAGTCTTTTATGTTAAACTTCTTTCTCCGTTACCTTCAATCTGGTTGTGGAGCAGTTGAAGATTGGGTCGGAAAGAACACACGGATACCCCTCAGAGGCTTTTCATGGAGGGGTGGCAGTGAAAGGGATACTACTGGTATTTGGATGTGGTCAGAGCCATTCATTGTAAAGAAAAGTGATGGTAGAGAAGTGGCTGTTCTCGTGACAGATACTCAGGGAGTGTATGACAGTCAATCTCAACTGGGAAACTCAACAAAGATTTTTGCCCTGAGTTTGTTGACGTCTTCCACATTCAGTACGTTTTTCAAAACAAATCATAATTAAACGACTAATTGTTTTTCTCATTTTGAAGTCTATAATCTTCATCACACCATTAATTTGCATGATTTCCACACTTTTCATGCCTTCGGGGAATATGGAGTATCTGCCACTTCAGATAAAAGTAATCACAAGCCATTTCAAAAGCTGGTATTTCTAATTAGGGACTGGTCATCCCCATCCAGTCACCCGTATGGAAACAATGGGGAGAAGGGTGAGCTGGAAAGATGGCTGAGTAAATTGAAAAAGCATGAAAAATCTGAAATGAAAAATGTGCCCAAATTCCTCGAAAACTGCTTTGAAGAGCGAATGGTGTTCCTAATGCCTGACCCGGGAAAAACAGTGAGAACAGACTCAAAATACGATGGCAATGTCGCTGATATTGAACCGGAATTCGTTAAACATTTGGAGGAATTCGTGCCATTAATTCTGTCCCCAAATAATTTGCTTATCAGAAGGATCAGTGGTATAGAATTGACCGGACATACCCTCAGTGAGTGCTTTAAAACACTATCTAATAAAATGAAAGGTTAGTTAACCACCCGATTATTAAAAAGAAAATGAATACATTTTGTACCCAACAGGTGATGAGTTGATGCGACCGATCACTATGGGAGAGGCGATGCAAATTTCCACAAATCAGGTCGGCTTAAAAAATGCAGAACAACACTATGAGAAAGAAATGGAAAAGGTTTGCGGCGGTAATAACCAATATTTGAGTCAAAACTTATTGAAAGCCACTCATCTGAGGATTAAAAAGGAGTCGCTCACTATTTTCGACACCGCACTCAAAACGGGAACAAAAGAATTCAGTGAAAGCTATCGAAATAATCTGATCTATTACTTAGACGATAGATTCGCAAAGTTCGAGGATCAGAATAATGCGAAGGACATATTCAGGTATAAATACATCCAATCAAAGTTTGTTTCAATTATTTATCACTCTTAGACCTTACCGGCCCCTAGCATATGCTTTCTTGGGATTTTTTATTTGCCTCTTCTTCTATTTCATTTCTTCCGCCAGTGGTTTTGTTGCCCTGTCCCACCTGTTCACTATTGTGGGCACAGTATGTATTTGTTTGTTCATCGCTTATATCCTTCACTGGAAAGAAAACTTTTATCTCAAAAAGAAAGAGACGATTCTTGTGGTGATCGGCGCCACTCTCTTCGCACTCTTCTTCTTGTATTGGCGACATGTTTGGCATTTTGTGCTAGTACCATTTCAGAGTAAGAAACCACAAAAGCATCAAACAAATCAAACTCAAAGACATGATCTCTGAAAAACATCTTATAATTCAATTATCAGTCGATTAGAAATGTTGAGACAAATCTCTTTACACTAAAATCTTCAAATAAAATATGAAACAATTGAACCAAAATTAAATAACAATTTATTGAAAACTTAAGAATTGTTTACTTATTATTCTTTGATTATTATTTCAAATCTTAATTCCAATTTAATAATCATACTCTTAAGTATAAACAAATGTTCGACCAAGGTGTATCTTCAATACTAAGGTTAGTTAGTAATAATCATTTGTAATTTGATAATTTCCACTCGAAGTCGTCACTAAATATCCATCGCTGAGATTTCCTTCCATTACAGTGCCTGAGTGTTGGCATCTTTGGGTCCTTAGGATTGGGTTTATCTAAACATAAATGGGAGGGTATGTGCACTAAATTTTTGGCCTTCAGATTGTATTCCCACTTTTGGTTGCCTCCCATGTGATGACATCGAATTAATTTAACAGGTTTTCCGATTTTGGTGGCGTCAATACAGTTGTCATTATTCAAAAGTTGCTTGTTTCCAGTATATGCGAAAAGTTGATTACCCCCTTTCCCGTGACATGATCCTGACCCTAAATTTTTTCCGTTTTTTCGACCCAAAGTGTCCAGGCACTTACTTGTAGCCACATTTTTTATTTCTCCCAAATGGTGGTAATCTAAAGGCATTTGAGTTTCGGGATATATGTTCTCCAAATACCATCGAAAACCTAATAACAAAATATTTCATCAATTCATTGATATCTGTGTTAATTAGAATCACTTACTTTTGCACTTAAGTCGACGGCGAATCTCCTTTCGCGGTTCGGTATCTCCCATATCTGTCTTTTTGACCCCTGGGTTAACGGCATAATAGAAATGTTTCCATTCGTCGAGCCATACATCTGCTAAACGAACGTTATTGTGGTTCACTATTTTACTCGTTCCCCCCGGAAATGTATATGGAGTAGACTTTCGGAACACATGTCCCACATGAGAACAGGTCACGATCTCTAGTGTGCCGCCACACATCCAGGCGCGGAAACTTAACTCCAAGTTTTCTGAGCCCCAAATTTCCATTCCTTCGTCATATTTACCCAAATAATCAAAATATTGTCTATCAATTGAGAACAACCCGCCCGCCATCGTTGGGGTCCTCACAGGAAGGGTTCGATCATTCTTTCGTCTGTCCAGTTCTCGTTGAGGTATACGAAACCTATTGTGCATTATTTCATACAAATTAATTGCATAATTCATAATCTCCTTATATTGAGATTAAAGGAGAGGGTTAATCAAAATCTCACTCTAAAGCAGGAATATTGTGACCTAAAACTATCCCATTCTATGGGCCCCTCTAACAAGAGCCCCCCTTTGTAAGGAGAAAGATTTTAACATATCTGGGTAAATTTAAGAATTAGCACTATAGATATTTAAAATTCTATTCGGAATATTCTCTTATAGAATAAAACAAATATTTTTTTATTAATTTTATATATTTATAATATAATTCAACTAAATTTAAATATAAATACTAAATACCAGCGAAAGTTTAACTTCCAATTGAATCCGCCCCAAGTCGTGTCAGATGCGGGGGTGTATCCAAATGTCTCGTCATTTATCACATCAATTATCGGACAAACGATTCGAGTTCTTAATTAAAAATTGTAATTAAAATAAATTCTTCAAATAGACTCTATTTAATAGAGTGTTCGTCAAACTATACATTTGGTTGGGTGTACCCCAAAATCCCAAATCCCAAATCCCATAATCCCGAATCTCAAAATAATGAATTTAAACTTATAAATATTAAAAATAAGTATCAATAGCAAATAAATAGCAAATTAGCCATGTTAATACATGTGTTTTAACATTAAAAAAGTACTTTATCAACAAATAACTTATATATCATTCTAATAATTTGGAATTTACATCAAACTAGGTGTATTTCTTGATGTCCCCTATTCAGTTTAATATAATTCAGAATTGTGGTATTCAATATTTTGAGATTCGGCATTTCTTCACAACTCATTTGGTTAGTAATCTGAAGTTCAGAAATTCAGAATCTGAACCTAAGAATCTCAAAAGAAATGGATAATTTTCTAAGTTATTATGCTATAATTAGTATTAAATTTTGATGGCTAATACTTTTTTCAATATATTAGAAAATTAGCATTTCCCTGGCAAAGCCTTTGGCTTCGATAAGTACCTATCTTCGACGATTCTTGCAAGAAGAGGTTCGAGCCATCCTTTGGAGCATTCACAATGTGCATCTAAGAACGTGATTACTTCACCCCTACAGTGTTTAGACCCAAGAAGTCTGGCCCTTATAAGACCCGATCGCTTATTAGTTCGAAGCACTTTAACCGAAACAGAGAGTTGTGACACATATTCCTCCAATTGTTTGCCTAAAAACTCTTTAAATGAGAAAACATTTGCTGTAAAATTGATAATTAGTTAGCACTGAGTTAATGACTACCCCTTTCACTCGCGTCGTCCACTAAAATAATTTCTTTGACGAGATTTCGCGGAGACATTCGTATTATACTATGAACTGCATATTGAGACTTAATTCAGTTATTTAATCAAATTGATGTATACCTGTGCGCAGAAGTGTAGTCCATGCTTCATTATGGAATACTATCACTATTGATGTGGTCGGCAGTAATGATGGATAAAGTTTATCCTTACACCTGACAAATGACATTCAAATATATGATGAGAAACAAAGATCAACAAAATAATATAACTAAGCTAATTGCTCTAGAACAACAATTTCAAAACAATTGTTATAATTTGCCCTTCCCTAAACTATGACTAAGATCAAATTTCAGCATCACTTAAGAACATTTAAAAAGAATACCAAGTAACTTTGATACCATCAATGGTCCAATAATTCTTTTAAATTTAATTAAGACAATCCTTACCCAGGTAATCTAACATCAGGGAGACTTCTATTGAGGGCTATCCTCTCGCTGGCCAATAGATTGAATTTATTAATTTTAAACATTTCATCTTTGAGATCCTTCTCATCGTCTCCAATGACCACTCCTTTTCCATACTCTCCTTTCCAATGAAATGGATTATGCTTGATGACTAAATAAAACCATAACTTAACTTGATTCTATTTAAGGCTAAATTTTACCTGGTGATGACCATATTTTAAGCTCATCCGTTGAATAAGTAGTCGGAAAATTTGATGTGTTTTTGCTTTGATCGATGGGTTTGTCTTTTTGTAGACCTTTTTCTTTTTGATTAAATTTCTTCCAAATCAAAGTTGTCTTACAATGACTACCATTAAGGGAACAGTCCATAAGGTAAAGGAGTAGACAGACACCAATTATAAGCCAAATGAGTGAAACGATTATAATTAGACGAAAGGTATTCCATCTAATCTTTGGAGATCTCATTATTATAGAGATAATTGTCATTAATTTCACTTCAAGTCAACTGAGAGAACAGTTAATTGATTTAATTATCTCTTTCGAGCTTTTTGTGGGTTTCCAACAAATTATAGACACATCTAATCTGAAAGCAAGAACAATTCATTTTGTAACACTACAAAATTAATATATTAAGAAAGCATAACTATATACTATAGTATATATAGTAACTAATGAATACATATTTATTCAAAACATAAGTTAAACACAATTTAAATATCAAACCTAATCACAAAATTACTCATTGAAAAAAATAGTTAAATAATACGAACACAATTCATCTCAAAATTTCCCATAATATTCACATATTATAAGAAAAACGAAACAGGTGAACTAGTAATGATATCACTGTCTGTATAATGTTTACTTGACTGGGTTATTTTTAATTTAACAAATATATAAATTATAATCATTACTAACAAAATATCTCAAAGAGGAAGTTAACCACATATTTGAGTTGGAATATATCAAGGACTATTTGGAAATGAATTAATTTGAGAACCAATTTATAATTGATAAACAGACAAAATAAGCATGCTATCTGCTATGAAAAATTTGACTTACCCTCACGTTTTCATCTCACCCTCATCTCATACACCAGAGACTCGTCACAATTGACGACAATTTTAATTAAGGAATTCGATACGAAGTGGTTTCAAATAAAACATATAATTAATATAAAAAAAACTTTGGGATGAATTCAAATATATAAAAGATTTTCACTTTTCCGAGATTTATGTGATTTAACTGATATTCAATCGATTTCTAACAGAATCGAGTGTTTTGTGAAGTTTGAGGCAAACTTTGTGAACCTCTTTTCCCATATGGCCTCCAATAAGGATGGTTTGACTTGAAAATCGATATCAATTCAATTAATAGAAATTACCTCAACTCAAGTGAATCACATCTTTGGCTCAAACTTTGATCACAAGTTAAGACCACTTCAAAAGGATTAATCAATTTTTCACAAACTCACTAACACTTTACTGAAGCGATTCCATTCAATATAATTAGCCATGCTAAATAAATTAAGCGTAACGTAAGATCTTATAGCAGAGATGGGCAAAAGAGTAATTCTTAGTCATCTCAGAATCCACTCTAAGAACCAAGTTGGACAGTTATTCAAACAGAATATTTATAGCAAGTTTAATTTATTTGAATCATTGAAGAAAATACCCCTTTAAGATTGTAAACTTCGTCAAACTCACCCATTCCTTATTGAAAGACTTAATGTTAACATTTTTAAATCCTACGTGATTTTCGCTAGAGTGCCCCCTTTAGCCATCCCTGACCTATAGCCAAAGGAGTTATTGCCGTAATACTGTGTTGATTAATGCATATTAAGCAAGGTAAGATTTGTAATTAATTGAATTTAAATTATTTAATTTCAAAAATTTATTTTCAAATAACTTATAAATAAAATTACAATAAATAATAGTCTCCAAAATCGAGTCATTCATTCAATTACTAAATTAGACGAAATCATTGCGTTTAGTATTTATTCAAATAAATTAAATTAAAATTATTAAAAATTTAACAGTTTTTTGATGTCATCCTTGAAATCTCAATTCAATACTAATTTTATGAAACAATAGTTGAAGTGTTGAACACTTTTAGACCAAACAAATGGAATGTAAACAATATTTAGTCGTTTTGCAGATTAATTACGAATCTAAGAGTTGGACACCAATTGGTTTGCACTTAAATGTTGTCTCGAAATAAGAGTTTTGTTGAATTCAAGTAAAGGCACAAAATTGTGGAAAATTCAATGTTTTGAGAATTGTTTGTCAAAAATCATTTGAAACTTTAAAAATATAATAACTGTTTCGATGAGCAAACGATTGCATTATTATTATTACTTCTGACCGGAGTTTATGAGAATTGGAAGTTAGAGCCGATCATTGAGTTCGTTGTCGGCGCTGTGTTTGGATGTCTGCCACTTGAAGTTACTATTCATAACCCATTTCTGTGATTTGCGTCCATCACATCTCTTAAGCACAGGCAGTGTTGAGTCCTTCTCGGGATCGGCTTTGTCTAAACAAAGGCCGGTATTCCTGTGAACAATACTTTTGGTGCGTTCCGTGTAATCCCACATTTGATTGCCACCCATTCCGTGACACCGAATCAATTTGACGGCACTTTTGGCGTCGGAGGCATCCAAACAGTTGTCGTCAGACATGACTTGTTTTCGTTTGGTATAAGCGAACACTTGATTGCCTCCCAATCCGTGGCATTGAGTCATCGCTACGTTTTCGCCACTTTTACGCCCATAAGTGTCCAAACAGTTGTTATTATCAGTGTTTTTGATTTCACCCAAAGAATAGTAATCCAAAGGCATTGAACTCTCGGGATATATGTTCTCCAAATACCATCGAAAACCTAATAACAAAATATTTCATCAATTCTTCGATATCTGTGTTAATTAGAATCACATACTTTTACACTTAAGATTACGGCGTAAGTCTTTTCGGGGTTCGGTGTCTCCCATTTCTGCCCTTTTGGCGGCCGGATTAATGGCATAATAGAAGTGTTTCCATTCGTCGAGCCATACATCTGCTAATCGGGCGTTATTGTGGTTCACTATTTTACTCGTTCCCCCCGGAAATGTATATGGAGTAGACTTTCGGAACACATGTCCCACATGAGAACAGGTCACGATCTCTAGTGTGCCGCCACACATCCAGGCGCGGAAACTTAACTCCAAGTTTTCTGAGCCCCAAATTTCCATTCCTTCGTCATATTTACCCAAATAATCAAAATATTGTCTATCAATTGAGAACAACCCGCCCGCCATCGTTGGGGTCCTCACAGGAAGGGTTCGATCATTCTTTCGTCTGTCCAGTTCTCGTTGAGGAACGCGATACCTGTCCAACAAATGAATTACTAAAATGTTTATAAACTAATATGAATACCATCTGAAGTTGAGTTTCCAATTAAATCCACCCCAAGTCATATCAGAGGCCGGGATGTACTCAAAGTTCTCATCACTTATCACATCAATTATAGGACAGACAACTCGAGTCCTAAAATGAAATTCAAGTAAAATATAAATTTTGAGTAAAAACAAGACAACATTTTAGTGGTTTAAAAAATAAATAATTTATACCTGTCCTCAACTATTCGAGTGAGAAGAGGTTCGAGCCATCCCTTAGTGCACTCGCAATGTGCGTCCAAAAATGTTATGACTTGACCTTTGGTTTGTGCGGCCCCTAACAGTCTGGCCCTTATAAGACCTGACCGTTTGACAGTTCGAAGCACTCTAACCGGGACTGACATTTTCGCGACAAAGTCTTCCAATTTTTTGCCCAAAAATTCTATTTTGAAAGAAATTATTTGTGAAATACATTACGAAAAGCCTTTTTTAGTGATTGTGTAGAGAAGATGTGTTCACAACATGTGAACAAATATTTCTTCTTTTGCACTATAAAGATATGAAAGCCTTGCGGCTAAAAAAGCAAAACTCGTTAAGGGCTGTTCAATATGTATGCAAAATTTAATCATTTGGTGACCCCTCCCTCCCCCAAAAATGCAATATCTTATGTAAGACTTAACTTATGAAGAAAAATATGTACAAAATTTCCGAAGAATGCAATCATTATGTCATTTGTTAGATATTTTGAACGTTCCCTCAAATTACTTAAATCGAAGGATTGAAGGCTTTTACTTAAATCTATTTTGATTTTCTTATCATTTCTCTTAATTCTATGGTTTCTATCAATGGTATAAATTGGTGCAGACGTTTGAGTACAACTCCTCCCTCAGTCATACTTTTCGTACGCTTTTATCTTCCACTCCCCGGAGTACGTAACAAATGAACAATCCTTTACGCACTCAGATTACGTGATTGACAGCATTCTTAATCCCAAGATCTAATTTCTCTGAAGCCTCAACACTCTGGTAATGTAGAAGACCTCTCACCCAAAGTAGATAAATATCTCTCAAACTGTTGAGTCTTTAGTAATGCTTCACACAATTAAAGGCCAAAAGACTTCTTAAGTAATATATAGACTTAAGATATATATATATATATATATATAGTGTTGAGTCTATGAGTTGTTTGTCGAGCAAAGTGTGCCGATTGTGTTATTCCACACGTTTTCTCTTCGATTGCAAATCAATTCTTAAAAATCATTTCTCAGATTAAATTTGGAGCAGAATTATGGAGAATCATTGTAACCATTGTAATCATGGTTATTTTAGGACTAATAGCAATATTAAATTCCTAATATAGATCTTATATAATAAGATTGAGGCCAAACTGTTGGCTCTGTTAAGATAATTGACCATCTCTTTCCTATACACAGAATAATGCACTCCCTGTCTATTCCTGTGTTATACCATATGACAGACAACTTTATATTTAACAGAATTAAAGCATATGTTTTGGGAAAAGAAATAAATTGAATACAATTGAAAAGTCATTCACTTAATGGTAATTATATTCTAATTGAACTCAAAGTGAAAGCAGACGCCAAATATGCAAATGATATGATATGAACACACTTTGCCTCAAAAACACAAAATTTGCATTCATTTCAAAATAATTAAAATAATTTAAAGTTATATTCAATCAATATTTAACTCATCCGAACACAACTGTCTCACAATATCTTAAATCAAAATATTATATAAGTCACGCCCTATAAGACCTCTTAAACAAGTGATTGAGTACATAAAACCATAACTTATATCCAACAGAATATCCACCCGTCCCTTACAGTGTGTCATACACTCTATTGTAGAGAACGGGCAGAAACTCTGTTAATGATCGGAATAAAGCATTCAATGAAATGTTATAACAATTATTAATAAAAGCATTGAAAGTGAAGGCAATTCATACCTCTTTCAGACGCGTCGTCCACTAAAAGAATTTCTTCGATGAGACCCAAAGGAGAGGTTCTGATTATGCTCTCGACTAAAGACAACCACAATTAAAGGCAAATGAGTGGTAATGACATACAAAAGTGACATACCTGTGCGAAGAAGTGTACTCCAGGCCTCGTTGTGAAACACTATCACTATTGATGTCGACGGAAGAAGTCGTGGATAATGTTTACGTCTACACCTATTGTCACATAAATTGGTCGTTAGTTTAACAACAAATTGCTATTAAGGCTGAGGACAGACCCATCCATTCGGACGTCTGGAAGGGATCGGTTGAGGGCTATCCTATCACTGGCCAAGAGATTGAATTTATTCAAGTTGAACTTTTCATTTTTGAGCTGTTCTTCTTCTTTGGGAATAATGACGGCCTTCCCGTTCTCTCCCAACCAATGCGAAGGATTAGACTTAAGAACTGTTAAATAAGTTATTAATACATTAGAAGACAATTATTAGGGATTAGAGACCTCTTGGGGTCCAACTCTTGAGTTGAATGGGTTTATAATGAGGTAAAAAACTAGTGTCTGGTTTGTGATTGGAGTCTATTTTGAAACCATTGATATTATCATCACTTAAATAGTCATTTGAGTCGACAATTCTGTCGGCTTTCTCTTCACTCAATTGTGAATTTCGGTTACAATTAATGGCATTCTGTGCCAAACACTCCATATAATAGACTAAAATACAGACACCGAAGATGAGCCAAACCAATGATGTCAATAACATGACCCGAAAGGTGTGCCACCGAACCATTCCTCTCAACAACATTGTATCAAATGATCACTTCTCACACCATTTGATTCACTCAACAGTTAATTGTCTTCACTCACACAAACTCATGGTTGGATCAGTTGATGTCTCAGTAATGAGTAATGAGTGGAAGAGTCACCAAAAGAGAGAGCGAACGCTAAAAATGGGTTCTGTTTTGCACTCTTTTAGTCCTCAAAACACAATATTCACTGCAAACTGAATACAACACAGAATTACTGATTCAATGAATGGCTCTTTCAATGCATTCAAATGATGACTCAAACACTCACTACACAAATGACGTGTCAATAAACCCATCACTTATAGCCCACCACATCAGTCAACCACTTGAGTGAAAGTTTGTATTATTTTTTGGTTCACGTATTTTATGTGGTATTAAGTGAGAGTCGGAATGAGTGTCAAATGATGGCAATCACTGTCTGTCGCCGTCGGTGTTGTGGTCGTCGACGACTTCCACACTTACTGTTGTTGGCACTCATTCCTATGCTTATCATTTCAATGTTTGTCACCTTCTTTATGATTCGGTCAAATAGTAGTAGAGATGAGACAATTGGTGAGTCCTTTCCCTTTGATTGTCTGTGCGCTCATCACTATGTGGGCCACAACTTTCATTAGGAACCCCTCCCCCTCTTTTAAACTCGGAGCCTCAAAACTATACACTAAGAACTTTACACTAGCAAACTTTACATTAATTTTAAACTAAATTGAAGTAACTAACTAACTTCCCACACACAAAGAATCTATCAAGATATAGTGCTAACAAAAGGGGTAAAAATAGTAACCAAACTCCAAAATAAGTTGAATTCAAAGGCAATTATCTTAAGTTTATCGCATTGTCTTTAATTCTATGGGAAGTTCTTTAGGAATATGAGTGAAGAAGTGACTCCAAAGTTGAGTTTCTGTGACATCTGTGCTGATTAGGAGAGTGTTGTCACAACTCGTCTGATGAGAAGACAGATTAAAATTGCATTAAATTAAAGACCATTTCTTTTCTTTGATTTCTCCTCTGCTGTCAACAGTTTTCAAACAAACTTTAATTAACTTATTGTCAGCACTTAATTGAATCCCAAATAATTAATTTGAGTGCAATGAAAGAATCGCATAATTATAAGCATTGCACCTATTTATGTGTATACTGTATTTGTGTGAATACTGTTCTAGCTCACCATATACCTGAACAATGCAAATCAAATTGAATCTCTTTTTAGAATATAACTAATTTAATCAAGCATAATCTCAGATATGACAAAACAAGAATAGTTCTTATCTTGATGAATTGATCAAGTAATAATTGCTAAGCAAATGTAGAGTGACATAAAATATGAATGTGTTTGGTCTAAGTTCTGGCTTAAAACACATTAAAACTGCATTTCATTTCTATATATATTTTTGAAATTACTGCTGAATAAGATTATAATTCAATTTTGATACTTGCAATAAATAATCTGAATATTTTTAGAAATTAGTAACAAAATATTTAAACTCAGACTATATTGATGAAATAATAATCAGTGTTCGCACAATCATGCTGAGTTATACAAGATTATCAAGATTTCCAATTCTACATACGATAACTAATATTTGATAGCTTATTTATGGTTAACCAGGATACTGCCTCACTCATCACAGCGTTAGAGAAATAAGATTAGTATCTATTGTTTGTTCATTTGATGCGGAAGATGACCCACATCTGTGACATCACCGTAAAAGCAATCAAAATGTTTACACTGAGGCTTAATAAATGACTTATTTTGTTGTTTTTATTTAGAGAATGATCATGTTCTTTTCAATTGACTCTTTTAAGCCAAATTTATATTGATTTGTACACACAATCAAACACTTCATAATAAAGGCCTATACGAGCATTGGATGCACTATTAAGTTAGGGTCAAATAAGGGATCAATAAAGGGATGTCCACTCATATTATGTGAATTGCATTCTAAGACCTAATCATACACTATTAGGGAAGTTCAAACTCCGTATCTGAATGTCCTCACTTGAATTGCAGCGGCAGGAAGATTTGCTGCCC